>JAEIFT010000629.1:47500-134749 GCA_018904225.1 Lordiphosa mommai | reverse complement strand
GCTGTCAACCAAAAAGAAAAACTGAATACGTTATAAAGGCTTAATGAACTAGGAAAGCCTAACAAGGAAAATCTAACAAAATTACAAATCGACTAGTAACGACTCCGGACACGGTGGGGAATTTTAGTTTGCCTGTCCGGCCAGCTATGCCCTGCAGTTCACAGCCAATTGAAGCCAGAGACGTTACTAGGACCTAACACAAATTTAAATAGTATAGAAGTCGAAAAGAGAATAGTGAGGAAAAAGAAAAAGAGGAGGCTTAAAAATATGTTTACAAAATCATAAACACAAAACAATAAATAAACAATATTATAGAATGAACAAAAATGATATAAAATAAAACAATAATGAAAATAAAATTTAAAAATTAAAAAATTAAAAAAAAAAAGGAAAAATTAAATTAAATTAAATATAATAAAAATAAAATAAATATAAGCTAAAATAAAGATGAATTAAATCATCCGGAAAATCTCTGACCCGGGTAAAGGGAATATTTATTAGCCGGTCCGGCAAGTTAGGCCTCGTTCTGGATGTGGTCAGAGACTTTGCCGGAGGATGTGCAAAAAGAGATAACTTTATGGCAAAGAGAGAGAGTTCTGTTGGAGTAGCAGGTGATAAACATCATTATAATTTTGACATAAAACCCGAAAACGGTTGTGCTGTGCGTAATCGGTTGTGCATCTAGGCAAGATTAAAGGCAAATAATTTCTAGTTGGTCTAGAGGGAACAGAGTTAAGGCGACCTAAGAGTTCAGAAGAGTCTACATCACCGATAATTAACTTATGAAGAAAAGAAACGCCTAGGACAGTTCTACGGTTAGCCAACGATGGAAGGTCAATAAGCAAAAGCCTACTAGAATGAATGGCAACCGAAGGTTGGGGATCCCAATTTAAGCTGGTGGAGGGCAAAAAGCAAGAATTGCTTTTGACAGACTCAATACGATCCATATACTTTTATACTGCGACACCAGACGGATGAGCAGTATTCAAGCACCGGGCGAACTAAAGATGTGAAAAGAACTTCGTTGTATAGGGATCATTAAATTCTTCTGACCAACGCTTACTTAAATCCGGGCACACCATTCGCCTTATTAACTATACAGGATATGCGATCGTTAAAAGCTTAATTTGCAATCAAAAATAACTCCCAAGATCAACGACAGTTGATATCGCTGCAAGGGTTCATTGCCAATCGAATAGGAAACTAGCGAAGGTTTGCAACGATGAAAAGACATAAACATACATTTTGCGTAATTAAGAAATAAATGATTAACCAAGCACCAAAAATGAAGCGAGTTTAAATCATCTTCTAAAACCTAATAGAATGCATCGGGTCGTTGTAAGACAAATGAGTTAAACGTCATCGGCGTACATAAGTATCCGAGAATGAGATATAGTCGAGGGGAGATCATTAATAAAAAGAGGAAAAACAAGCGTCGGAGGGTTTTGAGGTACACCGGATTTACGTAGACAGGTTTTTAAAATATAATCTGACAGAACTTTTGAGTTCTATCTTTTTATAATATAAGAATTCCAAAAAGAAAAGGGGGAGGGAAATCCAATACGAATCAAGCTTAAGGAGGAGGAGACTGAGGGTTCACGGAGTCAGTGTCTTACTGTGGCTGCGATGATATCATTGGCAATATAAGCAACCATCGTTAACTAATGATGTGAATTCAAGCAAATTGGTCAGAAGGTACCGACTCTTTACAAATCCATGCTGGAAAAAGGTGACAAACCGATTTGCAGTAATGCTGCAATGTAGAGGTTATACTTTTTCAACAACTTAGGAATAGCAGATAATTTGGCGATAATTTCATAATTGGAGATATCTGATTTTCCACCCTTTTGAAGAGGAATAATGAAGGATTCTTTCCAAAGATTTGTAAAATAGTAGAGTCAAGCGATAGATTAAAAGTTTTAGTAAAGGTTTGCATATATGGAATTACAACACTCTGAGGACACAAACTAGGAATGTTGTCAGGTCCAGAGAGTATGAAGATTTTAGAGATTTCAAATATGAAAGTAGAGAAGATTCAGTAATTATGGGAGCATTAAAAGAGTTTAAGAAGAAATGTCAAGTGATAAGATTTGTTATTAAAAGGGACAGAGGAGTGTTGATTGAAAAAGTCAGCGAATAGGCAGCGGAATCGCTAGCCTTTTTGGTTATGTAAAACAAAGAATGAAGACGCAAGTCGAAGTTTTACGCTTAGAGTTAACAAATCTCAAAATTGTTTAGGTCTTGTATTAATTGGAATTTTACAGTTGAAAGATAGTTATTATAGCATTGAGAATTAAAAGGGTAAAGTCGACTATTATCAAGAGGGGGTTATTTAGAAAGTCAGATTGAACAAGTTTTTTTATACTTTTTAAAACATCTAGACTTAATATTTTTTAAATTAGAAATAGGCACAGTACCAAGGGGGTTGTAAGAGACTCAGAAGAAGCAACACTATTTGGAACAGAAATATCAAAGAGAGAGTTAATAGAGTCATATAAAAAAAATAACACTTCAATGTCAACCACTGGTATAAAGGAGACCAATCTTTTGAACAAATAAGTTGATGTTTACAGGGTAAAATATTTTACGGAAGCAATGACGAGGTTTTACTTAAAGTCATTGAAGATGAAGGTAAACCAGGGTTTGTTAAGAGATACTTCTACCTAGGATGGTAAGAATCCTCTGCAAAGAAAAAGGACCCCAGAGACAACAGCATTAGAACTGTCAGTGACAAAACAAGATCTAACAATTTACTTAAATGATTTGGAACTGAATTTATTTGAACAAAGACAGATCAACAATCTTTTAAAAAATCATACAAATAAGATGGTTACAAGATAAGTTGACCCATTAAGACGGAGTCACCTTAACGGCAACAAATTCAACATCAGGCACTACAGAAATGCATTCCAACTGAAGGTTAGATTTTACTGCTATCAGAACACCTCCACTGGCGAGCCTCCAGTCAGATCACGACGGTAAACAATATAATCATTTGACACATTCACAACCAGAGTCTCTGAAAATGAAACAATGTCAAAATCAAATGATGCGCTTTATTCAAAAAAAAGAGGTAAAAGTTTGGCCAAAAGACCCCCAACATTTTGATAGACGATACACTAAGGAACTGAGGACTGGACTAGTTTTTTGAGCACTATTAGAGGCAACTTTACAACAAACTGTTGGGAGGGCAAGCTTACAGGCATTATCCTGCGATTTCTTTGCCTGTACTCGTTAACAATAAGTATTAGCGGCCAAAATTTTGGGTCACATAATTGGGAATTCTTCGAAGAGACACTAATTTTAAACGAAGCTATATCCCGAGGCTCATAAAACTAGACTTCGGAAATATAAACTCCTTGCTGAGGATTTGTGAGCAATGTATGCTGCTGAATTGACTCGCAAGTAGTTTTGTGAAATTTAACCTAGACACAAAAACTTGTCTACGAGGCGTACAACTATTAAGCATGGGAGGCTGAGGAGAAATAGAAGCGGAACCTATGACATTGTCTTGAGGTTCCGGAAGGCACTATTAGCGAATTAACAGACCTATCTAATGGTGCATTGGAGCAAGTCGTTATAGGTTGAATCAGGGAGGGTAAGGGTTGAAACATCCAGCAAGTTTCCGGAAAGGAGTTAAGAATGTTACAGAGCTGTTATTCAAGTCAAAATTCGGGGAGGCCTGGCACCGTGACGGAGGCTCTTGGGGCGATTCACAAGAATCAGTGGTGGTGCATAAACTCAAAATTGCGGCCCGACCACGCTTCGATTACGTTCGAATTTGAAATTGTTAAGCAACTGAGAACCTGAGCTAAAACTCGTGGTTCACGCCGTTTTCTGCAGTTTTATCAAAATTTTCCTTTAACGCCAATATACGCGAAAAATTGATTGAATGTCAGTATTGTAGCAAGATATTTCAAGGCACCAGTCACCCTTTAGGAGAAAAAACACTTGTCAAGGTCACGTCCACTTAATCTGCATTTAATATGCATAGAGGCCGCAACAATGAACAGGTTAGTAACTGAAATTGTTCCGAATCACCTGCAATCTTTGTGCGTGTAGATTTTTTGCGCACCGCCATAATGTGCCAAAATTACCACAGGTTGTAGAATTGAAAAGAAATCAAAATCAAAAATATGAGAGTGAGCTATGTTGCGTTAGCAAGCTATGAAGAACAAACAATGAAGAGGAGCGGGAGCGATGCACAAGCCACAGCGAACTCAACTTTAAGCTTGTCTAAAGGGGTGGGGACTGCCAAAACAGATAAGCGCAACACGCCATAACAAACAAAATATACACAAAGTGACGCAGCGTTTCATTATTTTGAAATTGATTGATTTATAAGCACAAACCGAAGCAACACAACACTGGTAAAAGGGTGAAATATCGAAACATTTTAAATGAAAACTTTTTGCAACAAAATAGACAAGTAAACAACACAAAATAATTTTTAATTGCTGAGCACAAGCCCATAATCACTTACAAGACTCATCCTTACAAGACTCTCTCTCCATAGGAACAGTCGGAATGAGGGGCGAAGAAAATCAGTCGCTTTGTGATACAAATTTTTTGCTTTCCATCGTTAGCGTCTCCAAACGTGGTATATATTTGTTTTATACGTTTCCACACAATTCCTGAAAAAAATTTATCAAAATCGGATGACTACAGCATATAGCTACCATATAAACGGTCGGTCAAAAAACTACTAGAGAGAAAAATTTTTTTTGTTTTTTTTTTTTCGTAGCGTCCCCCAATCTTGGTATATATTAGTTTTATATGCTTTCACATAATTTTGAAAAAATTTATCAAAATCAGATGATAAGAAAAGTTTTTCAAGTGTATTAAAACTTCGGCTTAGTCGAAGTTAGCTTTACCTTCTCGTTTAATGATGTATTTTGGAATGCTGAACTTAAAAATGAATTTCAAAAATTTTTGTATGGATACGTTTTTTGAGTTAGAATTTTTTTTAGTTTTTCGGTAGGTAGATAAAGTCAAGCAAAGAATTAATCAAAAGCTTATGCAATTCCCATTATTTAGTCACAGAACGTTTTTCAATCGGTTTAGTAATTTAAAAGTAAGAAGCAAAAATATTTCGAAAATCATTTTTTTTTTAGGAAACGCAAAATTTGATTTTCTAAAAATCTGTAAATGGTTGAAAAATAAAAATCAAAAAATTGTTTTCTTTTATTCTTACAAAAGTGCACTATTACGAAGAAAATAAGGCGTTGATGACGAAAATCCATGGATAAATAGCGAAGTTGTAAGCAATTGTGTGAAAAAACTGGTGGTCAAATTTGACTATTTAACTATTTAACGATTTCGCTCAATGTAAGAGTTCCAAAAGAAGCCAAATGACAGAAAAAATTAAGAGCAAGGCCGAAAAACGAAGAAAAAATAAAAAATATTTTTTAATGAATACAAAAAAACAATGAAATTTGACTGTTAGTACTTGTACTCAGTACTCACAGCTCCTTTATTTATCCATAGATATTCTTTACCAATGCCTTATTTTCTTCTTAGAACTGTATTCGTAAAGAACAAAAGAAAAAAACAATTTATTTTTATCTGTTTCAACCTTTTACAGATTTTAGGAAAACAAAATTTTGCACGTTTTGAGAAAAAAACGATTTTTCGAAATATTTTTGCTTGTTGCATTCCGGAATCGGCCCGAATCGAATTACTATTTATATAGCTGCCATAGAAACAATCGGTCGGAAAATAAATCTTAGTGGAAAAAACTTTTTTGTTTCCATCGTATGGTCACCAATCTTAGTTTTTATATTAGTTTTAGATGCTTTCAAATAATTGTGAAAAGTTTTATCAAAATCGGATGACTATATTCTGTATAAACGGTCGGTCAAAAACTAGTTCTACTGAAAAAAATTTTGGTTTTCCACCGTAGCGACACCAATCGTGGTATATATTAGTTTTATATGCTTCCACATAATTCTGGAAAAATAGATCAAAATCGGATGTCTATAGCATATAGCTTCCATAGGAACTATGGGTCTAAAAACTAGTTCTAGTGACAAAAACTTTTTTGTGGTCAATGGTAGTGGGGCTGAGCCGATGTTAGTCTTCTATTTTTTCTTTGTGTCATTCTCTTTTGGAGCCCAAATTGTTATTCGATAGTCTAAGGTATTGCAAGGCATATCCAACTGTTAAAAGTATTAGTACTAATCAGGGAATCAAACCACATCGAATTTCGGTTCCGGTTCTGATACGTACCAAAACTAATGTTTCGGTAAAAGGTTCTAATTGGGTTCTAATTTATTTCGGTATTCGGTTCCCGTATCGGTACCTTGGTTTTTTACCGGTATAATTTAAAAATCCTTTAATCCGAAGAAATAAGATGAAATTTTATTTTCATTGAAAATTTCAGTATATACCAGATAGTCCCTTAACCCTAACATTTGTAAGTTGTAGCTAACGTTTAACCTGCGTTTTACCCTAAGGAAATCCCTGAATAAAGTAATAAAACTGGAATAACAAATAAAACTCAGAACCGAAACTGTACCGGTACAATGATTTGGTTCTTTTCGGTTAGTTCGGTTCCAAAAAATAAAGGTTCAGAAATACCGGTTCTCAAAAAATAAATAATAACGGTTCCGGTTCTGGTTCGGTTCTGGTTCTGAGTTTTATTCGGTTCTTTTCAGTATACGGTTCCGTTCGGGTTCCGGTTTGACACCCTGGTACAAACATATTTATGACCCATAAATAAATTGTTGATTTCGGGGTAATAAAAATAAAAAGTTATTATACAACTATCAAAATCTATCTATCATTTTAAAATTTAATAATATTCACACAATTTATAGTTTCAATGCTCGCACATTTTTTTAAGGGTATACAAAGTTAGTCATTTGGTGTCAGAGAAACTGCATTTTCGTTAGTCTTTGTCAGTCAACGCAGCCGGACGTGTTATCTTCGCTCTCTTATTGGTTTTTGATTTTGAAGTCTAATAAACAATTTTAGTTTCTTAATGCTTAACTTGTGCAATCAAGTATTAAGCCTCAAGCCACCCGTTTTTTGACATAAGCATACATTGTCGATAAACATTGTCTAAAAACAACAATGGTTCTTCTTAAAGAGAGTGGTCAAGTGACACACAAGCTTCAAGCCATCGGTTTTGTTTGATTGTTGCTTAGTCTCACCGAATGCAATAGAAGTTTGCGGTAATACTCAGCAGAGCTGCTCTGCCCCGATTGTGATTGTTGTTATTGCTACGCGCTCTTCGTATTGCTGCTGCATCGCGATCGTTGACCGCACGCTGCTACGACGCTCACCCTCTTCCCCGCCCTAGTGGACTGTTGTTCGGTCTTCGTTTTTAAATTGTAACAAGTGCATTGCTGTTGCGCTTGTTTCCCCCGCTACCATTGCTTGTACGTTTGGATATTCGGTCTGTGGATAACTCTTCGACTGTGCACAGTGGTCCATTGCACTAGGATTTTCCAATCAATATGGACGTAAAATGCTAAATGAAAAATGTGAGTTTGGTGGTAATATAGTTTGTGTCCAATTCACTATGAATTTTTGAGGCTTGGTGAGAGATTCTTTTGTGGAGTCCCAGTTTCTAGGCCTTAAATTGCTTAGTGAATCTCTAAACGGAAAAAATGTGCTCCCTCAAAGAACTGAACATGCTGAGCGTTCCTATGCTTTGCTCGCCCTCGAGCCCATTTTCCACTGGAATCGTTCCTAAGTCCAACTGGTGTGGCATCTAATATGCATAGTGCTCCCCTACTACCTAAACCTCAACCTGTTCCTGCTGCCGTTTTTTTTGCCGTTCCTATTCCTGCCGCTGCTTTTGCATACGGTCCCCCGCTGTTCCTGCATGCGGTCCTGCCGCTGTTTCTGCTGTAGTTTCTGCAGATATTCCTGCTGCTGTTTTCCTGCCGATGCTCCTGCCCCAGTTCCTGCTTTTTGTGCCTCCTCCAGTTGCTGCTGTACTTTCTGCAGCAGTTCCTACTGTTAGTTCCTGTTGGAATTACAAATGCCGTTCCTACGGTTGCTGTTGCTGCACCCTATAATGCTACACCGGCTACCATCATGTCGCAACCTACGCCCGGTCGCTGTGATGCTCCTGTTCCTGATGCCTTTTGACCCTCACTGCTGTTCCACCAGTTGACCTGAACATAAATTTAACAGCGGTTGCCCTCCTAAATCAATATTTATCCCGACTAATGGGAACCGCTACGAATGCTCTGGTAAAACGTTATATTTGTTCTAAACTCAATATTAAAGAGGTTAACGAGGTTATGGTCAGAAAATTCAATTTAAATGCTAGAAGAAAGATTTCTTTCTAAAATAACAATGCCAGAAAAATATACTGAGAAAGCCCTCCTGCCCATCTTCATGGCCTGAGCATACAGTAACTCATTTATTTAGAGATAATCAAGCCGCTATCAATGAACCTTCTTCTTTCGTACAGGTTCTATAAAACTTATATCAGTAATTTTCCTTTTACAATTTGGTTCCAAAATGTCAACAGTCTTCGGGTAAGCGTAGCACATTATATAAGCTGTAGTGATACCCTACTCATGATGCAATTGCTTTTTGTAAGACTTATCTTCACTAGAAATAAACAATTCAGAAAACCCTGACAGATAACTTCTTTGTTTACAGATTTGACCGTTCTAATCGTCGTGGTGGTGGTGTATTTATTGCGGTAAACGCGGTACGGGCATCCCAACAAATTCTTCTTGACACTTCGTCCAACATCGAGATTATTGCTGTCGAACTGGACACATGAATATAATATCTTTATAATCTCATATTCTACAGGCTTCTGACCTTGCTATTTACCTATGCCATGCTGAACGTCCAGCACTATCATCTCTTTTAGATGATCGAGACCGTTTGGTAGCTTGTTGGTGACTTTAATATTCCTTATATTTCCGGACATCTTGTGATAATTCAAACGAGCTCTACATATGTTCAACATGATTTTGTTGATTGTCGGCGCTCTCTTGGCCAGATAAAGTTTTTATCTAACAGTATTGTCTTGCGCTATCAGCACCTACTTGTATCCGGTCTACCTGGGATTTACCATCCAACTCTACGTTGGGATAGGAGTTTGAGACATCGAATTTTTGTCCAATCAACTTATAGATCTTTTTTCCCGTAGGTTTTCTGATATGATGCGTTCATGAATATAGATTGGTCCTTCCTTGACACTTCTCATGATATTGAGGAAGCTACCAATTCCTATATTTTTAGATGAATACCGTCTTGAAGGAGTTCGTTCCATCGTGTAGTCTCCATCCCCCTCCCACGAGGGCTCCACCATGGTTCACGAGGGGAACTATTCAACTAAAAAAACGTTAAAAGTCGGTTTATAAGAAATTTAAGAGATCAGGATCCGAAATCGATTTCTTCGAAATATTCGGTGGCTCGCTCCAAATATATGACCGTTAACTCTGAGTGCTACAAAATTTTTTGTCAGCTGCAAATCGAACTCAAGTTGACCCCTAAAAATTCATGATACCTTTGTTAATTCGAAACGTAAGTCTTCTCGTTTTCCAGCTTCTCTTTTTAAATAATCAAATTGCTGAAATGATGTGGACATTGCCAATTTGTTCCGCAACATTTTTCAACGTTGTTATTTCACCTCTTCTCTCTAATTTGGGGGCGTCGTACCCTTATCCGATTGCGGACACTCCTCCTGCATTTATTCACCTATCTTGGATTCGTAGAGTCAGCAGTCTGGACTTAGATCGGTTGAGTCATCCTTTAGTCCGCGCCTGACAATTTCCAAGTTGTAGCGTGTGCGTAGTGAGTAAAAATTCCATTTTACTCGTGTATAGAGGATGTTGTTGGAGGTCGTGCACTTCTTGTGTTATTCGGTCTCTGCTCCCGGATGGAGGTATGGGTTCTTTTCCTCGTCCTACTATACTACACACCAAAACAATAATGAGTGCACTAAGCGGAAATCTACAAATCAAACTAAACGGTTAAACAAAGCAAAAAGATAGGTACCACCCTGATGAATCAGACCGTAGTATGACATATCAGAGGTAGGGTATCAAAGATGATATTTATGCCCTATTCTATACCCACCCACCTTGGTAGCGCATTATATAGTTTATGGCCACCCTTAGTCAGACCTCCTAACAGATCACTCAAGATTGTGCATGCTTGTGGTATCATATTGTACCGGCGACGAACCAACAAAAATATTACTACCGATCGTTTCAGTTAACGTTATAATTCATTTAATGATTTCGGAATATAGAAGGAACTTCATGTTCAAAGGACGTTTTTAAAGCTACAAAAGGATAATAGTTAAACTTACAACTAATGATTATAATACAAAATTGATATGAAGGTTCATAATTGAGAAATCGAATATATCAAAAATTAAATAAACAAAATTACACATAATTGTATTACGCCAATGAGATTGCTTAAGGTCCCAGGATATACAAATATGTCGGTAGTTAAATGAATAATAATTTCGCTCTTGGCTTAGCGGAAGGCTGCCAGTTCATAATCAAATACAGATGTTTACCAATTGTTACTCACAAGATACTTTAATCCATCGTCGGCTCGTTGGGCCCATCGATAGCGTTGATGATGTTTGCTGTGGACAAGATTAAATTTCCAATACCAAAGAGTATACCATAAATGGGTAAAGCCTGCTGCTAATCGATCTGTATTCTCAGCTGTTAAATTCAATTACGTTACTTAAACTACAAAATTTACTATAAAAAGCATACTATGTATATATGTAACAAAAAGTGTGAAATATGAATTAAATTGCAATATCAAAGAAAATTTGATGGGCAACGTCAATGAATAACTGAGTTGGTTCTCTTTCAAGAGCGAGACAGCATGCTTTTTCTGCATAAGGGGCTCCTCTGGGCATCTATATGTAGGCGCGTTTTGGTCCACTCTGTGGCTCCTGTTAGGCTCTAGCGAATCACTGGTACATGCTGTTAAGTGTTAGGCCGCTTCCAGCCAACTGACGGTTACAGGAATGGCCAGCCACAAGAAATTCTGGGACGCTTCTTCGATCTCACCAATTTCTTGGCAGAAATGGGATGAATCTTCGCTGACAAAAATATTCACCGACCGGCCACGTATATACGTGTGGGAGCACGCGCGAAAACGCGATGAGTAGACCGGCCGGTGGCGGAAGCTTGTGGCGCACTGAACAAATGGGTGGCATAGTTAACATGTACTCAAATAATTTCACTACAAAATATCACCTGGGTCACTAAATTTATGTTTCGCTATTTCACAATCTCTGGACACAGAAGTAGAATCAGACTTCACGTTTTTCCTGCACTGTGTTTTTAGGTTATATAACCTCGTTGCTTGTTCAGAGTTAGTTACTTTAATTTCAATTGCAAATGACAAAATTACGTCTGAAATCTAGCGCCGCTCAATCGAATAGAATTCACGCTACGCGTCTGTCCGCTCTTGAACCAAGTCGTTGCTAAGCGCAAACCCAGAAGCAGAGAGCAAAAGTCTCCAAACGAATTGTAACGGTGATCTACGCTTATTCCTTCATTTGCCAAAAAACGTAGCTCGCTAAGACAACTAGAACTCTCTGCCTTGCTCCCTGCGTGAGAGTAAAAGAGACAGATCGCTTTACCGTACAAAAGACGGGAGAAGTGAACTACACACATATGCTGACTTGCACTCGCTGCAACCGAGAGTGGATGAACACTTTCTGTTATGCACAGTGGGTCAAAGTTGCAATCAAAAGTAAAAGAATTTGCCAGCTGGCCCCTACAAAGTTGTGTTCTTAAGTATTGTGCTGACTCTGTGTTTTGCCCCTGCTAAAAACTCTTAAACCTGTCTCTTGAACTGTTCCATTTTCGTATGGGAAAAATCAGCAGATCAGTTTTAACAGCTCAGTTATTTAGAACAGGTCAGTTCCAATCAATTTTAATAGCCGATTATTTGAAACAGGTCGTTTTACCAGATCAACAGTAACAGGTAAATTGTGAAACAGCTTTTAACAGATCAGTTGCGGGTAAATGTTGTTAAAGCAGATCAGTTTTCCAAGATAGACTGTTGACCCATGAGTGTGAGCTGTAATATATATTGCTTTTTGTAAAGATAGGTAAACAAATACTTGTTTTTGTTTTCGATAAATGTTTTTATTGACAGTTCTATATGACAACAAAAATTTAGGCACAAGTGTCCACAGTTAAAGGAATTAAATCGCTGTTTTTGCACATAGTTGTAGGTGATATTTTTTCCCAAATATCTGATTAGTTCTGTGGCGGTTGCAAATTACCGAAACTATCGAAATATTGATTTTCTCCATTAGTTCTATAATAAGCCACCCAATGTGTACCATTTGATTCTGTAGGTTTGGTTGTGATTGGTTAGGCTTATTGGGCAGCTGACTTAAAAGTTTTTTGAAAGCGCTGATGTGGTAAGACCATAGCCATGGTTTCAGATGGAGTCCATGCCCCAAAGACAATAGCTTCCATTTTCTTATTGTGTCTTTTAGTCTCTTCGAGCTGCTGGTGGGCATTTTTCGCATTATTAATTGTTTTAGCAACGGCTGCACTACCGAGGCGATTCCACCAATAGCTCCTAGTGCAGATAAAATTGACATCAATGGTAAAAAGCCTCCAACTTTGGAACGCTAATCACTGTGGGACAATAACATCTTTTTCCCCCTTCCAAACGATTTGTTTATTGCCTCGCGTGCAATCGCAATAGCGCTGCTTATGACTTGGGGCTTCTGTTTATTCAAGATACGAGTGGCCGCGACAGCGTTCCTAAATGTTTTTTTTTGACGCATAGCGTTCTTTTTGTTTTTGGTTTTGTTTTTCTAGTGGTTTTTTCTTGATTTTTGAGTGAGACCCATTCCAAATTTTTTCTTGAGTTTCACGGTTAGTAACGAAATACGCAGAGGCTTTTTCGCCAAAACTGCTGTCAGGTGCTTTAACTTGCTCCTAAGCTTAATCTGCTATGATTGAATGAGCTGTATGTCGTTTGCTTAAGTCTTTCTCCTCTAAATATGCTATATCATTATCCCTGCAAGCGGAATCTAATGGATTTATTCCCAATCACCGCGCTTCAAGCGTTTTTTCAGTAGGGTTCCTGGACCACATAACTGATAGCCAGGCAAATGCAATTCCACGGGAGGTAGTAAATTTTTTATTCACAAGTCCACCACCCTTTGCTTTTGATTTATATAAGTGCATAACTAATATAATAGATGGTTACTCGTTGAATATGGCTTAACGACTGATGTTTATTTTGTTGCAATATGATTAATAAAACAAACAAAAACAGTGAGGTGAAAAATTTTGATTTTGTGGGTAATCAAAAAATCCCACCCCACACAGCAGTCTCTTGCCTAACTCAATAAGAGGTCTAATCGTTGGTCAATCGAATTGTGGGAAAACCAATGTAACGATCAGCCTAATTGAAAGCCCAAACGGATTGAAATTTGAAAATAGTCGTAACATCAGCCGAAATATGAATATCTAAAAGAACTTGTGTCCCCAGTAAAGGGAATGGGCGTCTATTTTTTGTTTAAACAAGATCAACTAAATATGAAACATATATACCAAGACCATGTGGGTATTGACACGAGCTTTGAAACATTTATGAAAATTTGTCAATTATGTTGGAGAGATAACTATGGATTTCGATGATTAACAAAGATGATCGTATAGACAACGGACGCTATAGAAGGGATTTGATGTCTTTATAGTAATTTAGAATTTTTAAGCATACTGCATTTAAATAAAATAAAAAAAAAACTTGATTATAGTTTCACTACAAATAACAATCAAAATGTCAACAACGTTAACTTTAACTGAAAACAGCTCAACATTAACGGCAAAACTACTTTCTTCCCTTAAAGATGATGGGTTAATACTGGTGTTGTCAAATTGATTTTCATATGTTCAACTCAATCTCAAATGTAGATTTGCATAATAATCTATTTCATGTTGGGATACCTGTGGATTTTATGAGCTCAGCGATATTACTGATGTTATTCTCGATAAGCTGTCTGCAGCAGGTTTGAGTCTGATCTTGAAATTAAAAGCAATAACAACACACTGACAAGTGTGGTTATCAGTAAGACAATTCCACTTTATTTAGATTGAACGCACCTTCGATCGGATCTTTGTTTGGATTAGCCGAGAATCCAAACTGAAAACAATCCAAGACTCGAGAATGACCTAGATGTAAACACTTAGGGGATTCACGACAATCTATGCTTAATAGATAACCTGTTAAAAAAGAAATCTCCAACAACAAAATGTACTACCGAAAAATAAGCTGACATCACCAGCCTAGAGCTGGGTCATGTGGTTGCCTGGTTAAAATTAATTTCAGTATTGGTAAACACTTAAACAGTGTGTACCTATTAGGTGCCAGAATTTTAGTATTTTGATGATAAAGCACCACTATTTTATAAAGCACACTAAGCTGTCACTTCTGACCTTGATGACAATGGTGTAGAGGTTAAGGTGTGAGACTGGAAGTCAACAAAACCTGAGTTCAAATTACGGTAAGGTCGGTCTATAATTAATTTTTTTTTTTTTCTTTTAAGAACTTCTTTTAACGATTGCAATTACATAAAATGCAATCACACATTATTTTAAGCCATTATCTTTTCGTATATTTTAAATTTAAGTAACATAAATTTTTTCAATATAGTTGGCTCTGATTTATTGAGTTTTAATAATCAAGAAATTTACTCAAAAGTGTGTTCACGACAGATGAAGATTAAATATTATTTTTCAATAGGTTATCAAATAAGCAAGTTGTCGTGAATCCCCCAACTATAAATGAAAAATTCGCCCAAATAAATGTACCTGTCTCCACTATATTAGTTTTAGTTTTATGTGCGTAGCTGTTGTGATGTCATAGAAAGTATTCTCAATGTAAAGTCAAATGCAGAAGGTCTGGATAAACTTAATCGAAAATTTCTTAAAATCCTCCTACCAATGGTATTTGATTACATTACTCACATTATAAACACTGTCCTAACGTCCTCAATCTTTCCTGACATGTGGATATCGGGAAAAATTATTCTATTCCTAAATCAAATGGTGAGCACAGCCAATTTCCATTTTGCCTTTTCTGTCAAAAGCCTTTGAACAAATAATGGCAAAACAAATTGAGACATTTTTCAATATTAACTCTCTTCTGACTCAAAAGCAATCTGGCTTTCGAAAAAAAAAAAAAGAAGTTGCACAACAGCTCTCCTGAGAGTAGCGGAGCACATACGCAAACAACTCGACGATAGTAATGTAACTCTTCTGGCACTACTGGATTACAGCAAAGCATTCGACACTCTAGACTATCAAATTTTATACACAAAATTAAAGAATATTTATAATCTCTCGCCCACTGCATTAAAACTTATAAAATCATATCTGTCAGATAGGCGTCAAGCAGTGGTATCGGGCAATTCTATGTCAAAATTCTACCCATTACACGAGGTGTTCCGCAGGGCTCTGTGTTAGGTCCTTTTCTGTTTTCCATCTATATAAATGACCTTCCTGAAAACCTGTGAAGTCCATATGTATGCCGATGACGTCAAATTATATGTTAGTGGTCCGTTACGAGATATAAATGTTTGTGTCAGTGTTTGTAACAATAAATTAGAAACTATAAGTAACTGGGCTGCTGTAAATGGATTAAGTCTCAACCCTTCAAAGTCAAAATGCCTAATTATTTATAAGAAAACACAACACGGTTGGCTAAACTTACCATTGGTGGATCCTCTATCGATTATGTGGACTAGAGATGGGCACGGGATTCCAAAATTTAAAAGTGCGGGACGGGCGGTATAATTCCATTATCCAAAATTTCACGGGTCCCGGAAATAACTGCAGGACCTGAAAATATCTTCGGGACCCGAATTTTTTTTCATTTTAAAACTTTATTTAAAACTATTATAATGGTTAGTATATTTACAGCTTCGAGTTGGTATATGTTAATCTTGGCTAATCCGTCATCCAAATCTGACATTTGGAAAAATTTTAAGTTGATTTCGCTAAATGATAAACCAGCGGACTTTATTCTTTGTGTGCAATGCACTGTGGTCAAAAAAGTCAAAATTTTGGCATAAACTCCTAATTTTAAAGCTAGGGAGGCTTGCAATTTAGCAGACATATTAGAAATTAAAATATAGAATTTCGAATTTCTGTTTTTACAATTAGACCACGCCTACAAATTTTCCGCCTACACTCTCTGTGGTTAAAAAGTCGGAAATTTTCACATAAACTCTAATTTTGCAGAGAAACCTTCAACCTTTTCGAGGACACCTAAAGAAAAAAAGTCATTGGTTTTTAAGGTATTCTAAATTCTAATAGACAATTATAGTTTATTCAGTTTTTCATTACACAGGGCAACAGTGTTTTTGGTGCAGCCCTATACCCTTTAAGGTTACATAAGTTGGAGTGCACTGAACAAAACTGCATCATCGGTTTTGTTCCATCAGCTCTTGTTTCCACGTTATGACGGAAAAACGGATTTCTAGTAAATTTTGCCCTCTCGAATTTCTTGTGGTCACAATAATTCAACTCGATAGCTTGCAAACTTTCTTTTACTGCACGCAACTAATATGTCGGAACCGGCCGGATCGGATGATTATATCATATAGCTGCCATAGGAACGATATGTCTAAGAACTAGTTCTGTGGGAAAAACTTTTTGTTTTCCATCGTAACGTCACTAATCTTGGTATATGTTAGTTTTATAAGCACTCACATAATTCTGGAAAAACTTATCAAAATCGGATCACTATAGCAAAATAAAAAAAAATATAAAGCTTTTTGTTTCCGTCGTAGCGTCCCCAATCTTAGTATATATTAGTTTTATATACTTTCACATTTATTTAAAAAAAAAATTATCAAAATCGGATGACTATAGCATATAGCTGCCATGGACCAAATCGATTAAGATATGTGTTTTACTAAGTTTAAGTTTTTTTATGGTATACAATTTTATTATCAATACTTGTTTTTTTAAATATCTGATGTCTATATCCTTTATATATTTTACCAGTTAAATCAGTTGGAGTAGTTTTCAAATTAATATTTAAAACTTCGGCACAGTCAAAGTTAGCTTTGCCTTCTCGTTTCTTTTTCTTCTTTGATTTAAACATATACTTGATGTTTGAAAATCCACAAGAGTTTTGTAGCGAAAAATTATTTTGAGACGCGTTGACTTAGTAGTTTTATTAATTTTTTATTTGGCAATACTTGGGCGAAAATGATGTTACGCTCGAAATCAAAGATAAACGACAACTAAACTTTAATATTTCAACAATTTTCTCTACTGCAACCTATCTTAGCTAGTGTGGCGAAACAGAGGGCGAATTCGCTCAGAGCGACGAAAAAGAGTTTTTTTGTGCTCCCGCTCGCCTAAACTAACTTACCGCACCCCTTGCCCCACCAGATCAACCACCATCCACTTCAGCTGCTGCAGGATTCAAGAGCAGTGGTCATGACTTTCGTCACTAGATTAGTTTTAAATGTTCTTGTATCTGTCAGTTTAAAGTCAATTGTAGTTTACCAAACGTTTATTATGCTATTTATTTGTCATAGCTTTTTTTCTGTTTTTGTATTTCCTAAGTGAACTTCTTCTAATAGGATCTGATAGTTTTGAAACAGGTCAAATAGAAGTAGTTCCTGACGATACTATGATTAGAGAGTCTGTTTCAAATTCAAAAAAGGCCGAAAGTCTACCCATATGATACCCAAAGTCTTGATTCGTAAAATTGACGAGTTTAGATGTCTTTTTGTACGGTCAAATGTTGATGTTATTTGTGTGTCCAGAAACGTGGTTCATGTCAGATTTGAGTGATTTGTGTATATCGTGTGATGGGTATACTTTGTATAAGTTCTGATCGGGTTGGGCTGTGCTGGAGGCGTCGCTATTTATGTCAATAATAATCTTAAGTCTAGACTAATTGCAAGCATCCTGATACTATGACAGATATTTATTTTTGGAATTAATAAATAATGCACGAACAAAAGCACTAATTAGTTTGCATTTATAGACTGGGTGAACTATTGACTGTCTAAAATACTTGACGTAATTACTGACCTAGCTATAACATACACTGACATTATCATTACTGGTGACCTTAACGGTAATCTCGCAGAGGAAAATCATCTTCTAGACAATTTGCTGGAACAATGGAATTACGAAGTAGTCTATAAAAGGGTGCCCACCCATTTTTCGATGACCTGTAATACTCTTCTTGACTTATTTTTCGTTGACGACGCTAACAAAAGATCTTACTGTATGATCAAATCTCTGTGGGGGTATTTTCAAGGCATGAAGCCTCATTTTCTTAACATATGATTTTAAAATTAATTTTATAATGAAGTATTGATCACCTTTAGAGATTATAAATATAATCGACTTCATAGACTTGAATGGACCATGTGTTAGCATGATTTTCTTCGATATATGGCATGCCTTCTGTAGACTGCCAAGTGAAAAAAATTAACTGAAAATCTCGAATATCTTTTTAATAAGTTTGTACCGATCAAAATCGAAAGTGATTAAACCGTGGCAACAACTGTGGTTTAATGCCGAATGTCAAAGGCATATTCATTGCGTGACCGTTGCTTATCGTAGATGGAAACGCGTTATAAAACTAATGATCTGTGCATTGACAATATAAGAGTCTGGCGAGGAGAAGTGTGACGAAGATGATTAGGTTAGCTAAACAAAAACACTATTTTAGCAAATTTAAGGATGGCATTACTACTAGAGTAAAGTGGAGGAAATACTTTCAGGGGTCAGGAAAATACGCGACATCATAGTATTGACGTAAAATGTTAATGACTAAATCATAAGTTTGTGCAATTCAATGTACCTGAGGCGACCGTGTAACAAGTACCACAGAGTGCTCAATCAACCTGTGATGGCTTTAGTTTCATGTGTGTGTGATCCCTGTGATGTCTTGGGAATGTATTCTTAAAGTCAAATCCAATGCTTTGAAGGCCTTGATAATGTTAGCCCTAAATTTGTAAAAATGTTACTTCCACTTCTTTTAGACCCTATCACACATATTATTAATACTGCTACCATTACAACGTCTACCTTTGCGTGTTTGTGGAAGATGGCTAAATACTCCCTATTCCCCAGAGTCAAATAATGATTTCAGGCCCATATATCCTTCCATTTCTGGCTAAAGTTCTAGAAAACCTCATGGCAGCTCAAATTCAATTTTTCTTAATAGTAATAAGTTGTTGAGTTCTAAACAATCTGGATTCAGAAAAAAACAGAAGTTGTATAACGGCAATTACTAGCATAGTAGAAGATACGTCAGTTTTGGATTCTGGATCTGTTACTTTTTTAACGCTACTAGACCATAGTAAAGCGTTTGATACAGTCAACAATGACATTCTATACACCAAACTTAAAAACCTTTATAATTTCACAAACACTGCAGTTAATTTCCTTAAGTCGGACCTTACTGGTAGACTCCAAGCAGTTGTTTCTGGTTCATAATATTGGCTTTGCTTTTCTGTCCCGTGGCGTCCTGAGAGTTCAGTTTTGGGGCCCTTACTGTTTTCTGTCTATGTTAATGACTTACTTGATCTTTTTGTCCAATTGTGAAGTTCATTTGTATGCAGATGAAGTGCAAATTTGTGTTAGTCCTTGTCCCAGATTAAGGTGTGTCTTTGTTTCGAATAATGTGCTCTCAAAATTGACAAAGGTGGGCTAAAGAAGAAGAGAATGGTTTAGGTTTAAATCCATCAAAGTCCAAGTGCATTGTCATCCACAAAAAACCTATTGATACTAGTGTGCTGCTGCAGAAAATTACTTTTGAATAAGAAACTCCCATTCAATACGAGAACAGGCAGTTAATCTGGGGATCACGTTTAAGGTACATTTGTCGTGGAGCAATCATATCTCAAAAAAAAAAAAAAAAAAAAAGAGTTCGATGTATTTAGTTAAGATTAGTAATAAGTTTATTTTTCTTTCTAAGAAATTTGTTTACACACCGTAGTGACTAGCACAATCAAAAATAAGTAAACTCTCATGCTTGTAGTGCTGGAGCTAGAATAACAATGAATTACAAATTACAAATTAGACTTCAAATTTGACCTTTCAATAACTTAAACTAATAAAATAAAACATGCCATCTGCATCAACACCGCCCCCCTTGAACGGCTGGCCTGGGCTTCAACACGCACGCTTCAGTAGAGGCCAGCTTATGAATAGCCCTCTTGTACCAGACTGCCATTGGTCTCGTCCTAACGTCGACTGACCCTGACCAGCGCCGTGCTGCCAGCGTGTATTGCCACGACTCTGCCCAGGAGCCACTGCTGGGGAGGCATGTTGTCCTCGGCGACGACGACGAGATCTCCCTCGGCAGAGATTCGGCTGCTGCTGGTGCCACCAGCCCGGGTCTGCAATCCAGCACGTATTCCCGGGACCAACGCTGCCAAAACGTGCGCCTGAGAGACGAGACAAGTCGCCATCACTTCAACCAGCTGAGACCCTGGTCGGGTCCCGACTGCCGGTGGAGCGATCAACGACCCATATCAGATGCGCTGGGGTAGAGAGCCTCTCCATCGCCCAGGTCTTGGCTCAGCGGTCCCCAGAGGTCGAGAGTTCATCACGGCCTCGACTCCCACCAACACCGTCTGAAGCTCCTCTCGCCTTAGTATTGCGCCCACCGTACGTTGGAGTAAGTTCTTGGCAGTTTTTTTCCTGCCTCCCATAGACCCAAGTGAGGCGCTCTTGGAGGTATGAACGCAAACGTGCATCCGCTCCTTGACGCGAATTTGCGCTCTCCTCTGCCTCGATCTTCCCTTCGCAGCTCCTCGAAGTGGCGACTTGCTCCGACGAAGTTCGTCGCATTGTCGCAATGGACGAGCAGGAACGCCGCGGCGACGAAGACCTTTGAAAAACGGCAAAAAGAGTCGGTTGATAAGTCTGATACAAGTTCTAAGTGTACCGCCCGGATACATAAAACACACGAATAGAGCAATATAAGACTTATACGGAAGGCTTTCCACGAATCTTTAGGGACGTATTTATTGGGCCACAAAAATCAACGCCATGTCGAAAATGGGCGGAGAGCACGAAGCCGATCTGCTGGCAAATTTCATAATTTGCGTCATCAGTTGAGGTTTGCACTTAAAGCAACAGATACATGACCGCACTGTCTGACGACAGACCATGAGCGTTAACTATGCAGTCGCTCTCTGAGGTAAGCGAGTGCTCGAGGGCCTGAGTGGAAGTTGGTCTGGTGAAGAGAAATTGGCGGACATGAAGCTCTCTACCTGACTGCGAGCGTTTTGTCAGCAGAGTGGAAACTTGGCATCATTATTGCGAAATAGGGCATTTACTAGTCGCCCCAACTCGCAACAACGAAAAGGCACACCAAGTACCCCGGAACTCATTAATAAAAAATTTAACGCTGAAGACTTGGGCCTACACGCGCGCTCTCGCCAATTCGATCTCATCTTCGAACTCGTGTTTTTTGGACAATTTCGACTATTTTTCAAATGTGCTTTGACTCAAGTGCAGACGGAATATTTTCAAATTTGATTGTTTTTCTTTGCAGTACGAATAAAGCGGAACATATAAGCGAACACTCTCAGCAGTTTAAGGTGTGACGAGTATCCGGCTGTTCGTTCAACAAATCTAAATTTTTTTCTTGCAGCTTTGTCAGCCCGACAGCTGATTTCGAGATTCCATTTCAAGAATTTCTTTCGACAACGAAAAGTGAGGTTTATAGGCCAATCTTCCGGTTCAATAAGAATGATGGACCAGTCAACCATATTGACTCCATCAACTCGTCAACGTCACAACCTCTCGATACAATATGCGGTTATTTGTTGGTACATGCCAGAGTTGGGATATTTTCAACTTGATTGAGAAGTTGAAAATGAATAGTTCGATCCAACTTAACTTTTTTAGAATGATTTGGTTTAAAAGATTTAGCTTCTTTAGTTATTCCGGAATAGTTGAATTTTACTCATGACGGGGAAAATCAACAGTTAGATTCAACTTGATTAAATTTTACCAGTTAAAATCAACCCGATTAAATTTTCAACTTGATTTCATATTTTCTGCCTGGAATTTTAATACCTTGCTTTTTTTATATTGAGAGTTTTCCAACATTTTGCAGAAATATTGGTATTGGTTGCACATATTGTGTTTTATCACATATTTTGCCAAATCATTATTAAAGTGTCCTGTGTCGATATTCCGTTATCTTTGTGTCCTTCTCTATTAATTATTCCTGCATCGCAATGGAAACGACGACGTCTGTTGATTTGCATGTGTTCCTTGTATTCAGAGTATACATTATCGCCATGTTTTCTTTTAAATGGCTTATAAAATTCGAAGGCAGATAATGACCTCTTATACCCATTTGGCATCGTGTACAAAGGGCCACCGATACTGCGTCCGTTGATAAAAAGGCATCTATTGGAAAAAATTTTCCATCAAATAATGCCTTTTGTTTTTTTTTTCGTTACTTTAGTTTAGAATCAAAAATTATTTTTATTCAATCTATAACAATAGTTGATATATATATGATTGAAAATTTCAACTTAGTTGAATTTAGTCAACAAAAATTAACTATAGTTAAATCAGGGACCGTAAATAACGATTATTTTATTTTTTTTCATCAAAAAAATCATTCGCTCATCATCACTCTATGAGAGTGGAAAATATACCAATCAAATCAGATGGCATATAATCATTTCCATGATTTCATTCTGAATTTTTGATAACTCTTAAAATAACGATTAATTTTTAACATATTTTTAAAACTCAAGAAATAACTATTAATTTTTGATCATCAAAATAAAATTACAAATAAGAGTTATTTACGGATTTTAGAAATAAAACTCAAGAAATACCGATTATTAATAGATTCCAAAAATAAAAATCTTAAATAAGAGTTATTGAAGGATTTTTAAATATAACACATGGAAATAGCTATTATTTTGAGCATTAAAATAAAAATCTGAAATAAGAGTTATTTTATGATTTTAAATTAAACTTACAAAAAACTGATTATTTTTTGAGTAAAAAATATAAATCTAATATAAAGTTATTTAATGATTTTTAAAAAATCACAAAAAATAACGATTATTTTTTGATCAAAAAAAAATAAATCTAAAATAAAAGTTATTATATGATTTTTATTTTTTCCTCAAGCAAAAATCAAAATCAAATAACAGCTTTTTTTAGAAGATGTATGTGGCCATGATTGCATATGGTATAAACAAACTGAAGAGTACAACAACCACTCAAGCCAATTTAAAAAAAAAAAAAAATTGGTTGCAATGATAATTTTACACTTGCAAGTGTATATTAATTTAGAAGTTTGTAACGCATAGAAATATTCATTTCCGACCCCATAAAGATATATATTCTTGATCAGGCCAACGAGCTGAGTCCGTCATCCTCATGTTAAGGGTCTGTAGCTCTGCCCGCTTAAAACTTCGAAAAATGGATTGGCTTCTTCGGCGGAGAAGCGATCTGTCCCTCAAAGACAAAATCAGACTTTTAATTAGGTGCTAGGGACAATACAATCCCACAATTGAAAGAACCTTAGATCATGAGTACGGCTTTGCATGCAATTCTACTATTTACAGGGATTTGGGAACTCCCACTGTTTGTTTTTAAGCATCGCGGCGTATCAAATCGTTATGAAAGTGGTTGCTGTCTCACACAAATCGATTGGACAATGGATTAATGAGCCCGTTGAAATAACAGCAATTCCTTTATAAAAAAAATTTGGGAGTTTAGTATGAAGTGCGGCACCTTATATAAATTGCCTCTTTGATATATCGAATAGCTCCCATACAACCGATCGAGTAATCCCGACTTGGTCAGCTAAGAGCAAAGGACACAGAAAAGGCGCAAATCTATTCCAGCTTAGGAAATTGTTCAACTTGCATTGCATTAAGCGAATAAAATTTTTTCGATATACAATTGGGAAAACCTCACATTATAAAAATTAAAGAAATTGCGGGGAGTATTTAAACGTCGGTGATAAGTTGTCCTCCATTTTTTTTTAGAATACCTCAGTTTATTAATTAGAAAAGTCGTTAACAAGCAAAGCAAGTAAACATTTAACACAAATAAAATTTTTTTATGTTTTGATGACTTTAAGAAAAAAACCAGTCATTAGTGAAACCATGAAAATTCCCTTTTTTAAAATCAGTAGCGTAAGGTGCTAAAGTTTTGGACTCTGATTACACACAGACAAACACTAAAACAAGTAAACGTAGAAAATATTTTTGCTTTGACCAATTTTTTCTTTAAAATTGGCTTGAGTAGTTGCTGTACCTTCAGTTTATACCCATATGCAATCACTGGCTTTTTATATACTACCAAAAGCAGTTATTTGAATTTTGATTTTTATTTTGAGGAAAAAATAAAAATCATATAATAATTTTATTTTAGATTTTTATTTTTTGATCAAAAAATAATCGTTATTTTTTTAGATTTTTTTTAAAAATCATTAATTAACTTATATTAGATTTATATTTTTTTACTCAAAAAAATAATCAGTTTTTAATAAAGTTTAATTTAAAAATCATAAAATAACTCTTATTTCAGATTTTTTATTTAATGCTCAAAAATAATAGTTATTTCATGTGTTATATTCTTTAAAATCCTTCAATAACTCTTATTTAAGATTTTTATTTTTTTAATTCATTATGTCGGTATTTCTTGAGTTTTATTTTAAAATCCGTAAATAACTCTTATTTGCTGATTTTTATTTTGATGCTTACAAATTAATGCGTTATTTCTTGAGTTTTAAAAAAATGTTAAAAATTAATAGTTATTTCATGAGCAATTGGACAAAAATCAAAGAAATAATTGTTATCAAGAGATTATTTGATATAAGTTATAATCGTTACGGTCCCTAGTTAAATTATTCAAAAGTTGATTTTAGTAATATTGATTATAAGTTAAATTTAATCAAGTTGAATTTAGTCAACTAAAATTTAGTTGACTAATCAACCTAAATGAAAATTTCAATCGATTGATGCCCCTCTGGTACATTTGCCTCCTGATGCATTCTCTTGTCCACTCTTGAATCTCGACCTCTATTCGACACGAAAGTCGACAACGACGAGGATGTGACCGAAATCCAATGGAGCGTTATTTCGCAATTAAGACCAGGCAATACGTTCGATCGGAGCCAATCCAAGACTTGACTCTATGACAAAGTTCTGCTGGAAAATTGACTGCACATAACTCAGAAGCGGGGGCCGTTTTGGTCTTGAGCGGAGCTACTTTAGATTAGAGGTCAACAACGACACTTTAAAACCTTCTGCAGATCAACAACCTTTGTAATCTTGCGCACCATATATGCTCTCATGGAAGCATCGGCGAGCATGAATTTGAATCCCGGTGACGTAGGCTCTATTTGTACAAATCGTGGAACAGCCACCTTTTGTATATCCGACAAAGTTTGTTTTAGAGCTTCCCTGGTTTCCAACTTCATTGGAATCGATTCATCCAGTATAGTTTTTATCATCAAGTTCTTGCAGTAATATCTTTCCTTTTACCAATAGGGGACTGAGCAAACCGAGGGATCAAATAATTTAGACGTCGCAAACAAAATGTTCCGTTTTGTCGCTCGTACTACTCATGAAAGATTCGTCTAGTTTTAAATTTGAAGACACGTCTTCATAAGATAAATATAATTCTAACGCTTTTGTTGGAGGTCTGGAGTCTGAGATCGTTATTGGTTTGACTGTGCTCTCAGATGCGGAAATCTCAGGGAATTTAGCCATTTAAATAGCTCGAACCCTGCCTCATGCAATACCTGAGACACTTCAGACTTAATTGTCTTTAGTTCTTCAACGCATGCAGCACCAGTCAACATATGTCTGACGTAAAGTCGGTCGATACCACCTTGCATTTTTGCCTTTGGGTGCGAGACGAGCAGTCTCCACTCAACCTTTTTTTATCTTACCGGATCGCAAGAAGGGAGCTGGCGCAGTGCCATATGTCACGGTGTTTAATGCAAAAAATCTCAAAATGATTGGATCTCTCCTCCAAAACTATTAGATGGCTTGTCTATCCGCTTCATTCACCATGCTTAGCGGTATCTTTTAATATCCGCTGTTAACGCGCATATATTTAATCTGAAGCGGAGTAAGTAGTATATGGCTCACTCCCGAATCGTGGGACCAGCCATCAGGATGTCATTCAACTATCTGGGTAGACGACTTGCAAGACGCATCAAATATAACGCGTAGCTGTGGACGTACTTTTGTGGCCTTAAGACGCATTGATGCGGAATAGAGTAGTGAGTGCGTTAGTAATTTTGTTTCCAGAGTTCTGTCATATGTCCAGTGAAAGAGTCTTGCTCTTCCATAAAATCAATATACATTTCCTTTACAACATTATCTCGGGATAACCTTCTTTCAGAGCGACAAAAACGCCGTTTTTTACCTTCAAATGAGTTGCCCCAAAACCAGGATCGGATTTAAACGGCAGCCTAACTTCGAATCGGCCTATTATTAGAACTTGCATGTTGCTGGCAAAAGTGTTTCTCCGCTGTTCGCAGGGGACACCTTATTTGGAGATAGGAGGCTTTCCAGTGACCAAAATTTTTGTAACGTGTTATTCTATAGAAACTATTGGAGTCCTCTTGACAGCTGGGTTATCCCTTTCTCTTGGCTGTTCAAGAATTCAACGTATATCGTCCAGATACAATCCAGCAAGCAAGGTTTTTAAAGATCGGACAATTTGGACCTTGTTTTATCTGACCGATGGCTAACAGTTTTCAAAAATGTTTCAAACTCTATCAACATGTCTATTTTTTTGTGGCTTATAAAAATAGGGATCCGCTAATTGCAGTTTTTAGTTTCCAGCATAAGGATTTCACTGTGTGGTCAGGCTGATAGCTCGAAATCGATTTTAATATCCAAAAATCTTAGCCACAAGTACACTGCAATTAACTCTGACCACCACTGTATGTATCTTTTTCTGACTTGAGAATTTGGCTTCTCCAATTCCCACCATAATAATATGAATCTTCCCTACGGATCTGCAATCGTTGTGCAAGCTCTTTAATACAGAATTGGTTTCTTTGATGGAATCAAACATCGAGCTAATATATGTTCGCATATGAGTTTGAACACCCCGATGGACATGTAAAATCACCTTCTGTGGTGAGTCAGCCCAGTGCATGTGATGTGGTTTGATCTGAAGGTGATTTGGTCATTGGGTGATAGTGTTAACACCAGAAGCTATTTCGGCCAGCTGTATACCTGTGAAGGCCGTATGATGAGAACGGCTACAAACTCAGCGCCCAGCTGTTCCCCACCTTCCACATGTCATGATTGGCGCCGGAATAGTTTATACGCAAGGGAGCGGCTTTGCGAACTCAAACCTCTGTGCGACTGATAATGACGAGAATGAAGAGCAATTGCCGTTGGATGCCTTCTGAATACAGTACCCGTTTTTTGTACCCTTGATGGGAAGAGCCGGGCCGCAGAACACGAAAATGAGGTACGATTGTTTACCTTGGATTGTCTTCGCTTCTGACGTTAGTTTGGTAGACTCTCCACTGACTTACTGGTATCTTCGTTTTAAGGTCCACGGTCTGCATATTGGAAGCTTATCATAATCTAGTTGCTCTTCGGTATTCTCGCTTGGTCACTGGATCAACTTTGTTCAAACGAGATGAATAAGCATAGCATTTGCGATCTTTTTTCATCTTCACTGATAGTGATGACCCATAGCAGCTGAAACTGTACTATAAGGCTTCGTAAAGCCGATGCTGAGGTGATGCAATTTTGGGAAGACCGAACAACGCCGTAATATGATCCTTGAAGATAAGGCAGTCATATCTAAACATTTTCAAACTTGCTAATTGTTTTTTTTACTTGCTCTCGGTGACTTGAAATGCTCTGACAGTTCCTAGAGCTTCACCAGAGAGACAGATATCAAGTGATTAAATTTTCTATCGATGAAAATTGGATCCTCGTTATGAACTAAAGTCTAAAATAAAATTTTTCTCCCCTGAATATTTTCCACTAAGTGTAATGATAAATTCGGAGAGCGGAGAACGCATGTCCGAGTAGAAAAGATAAAAATTACTAGTCGTATTGATACATTTGCCGTTTGAGACAAATTAGGAGTATAGACCAGCCTTTGTCAAAACACATGTTTTCTTTACTGCCATCCTCATCTCCAACATTCTCAAACTCGTGTATATTTTTGCATTACATTAAACATATATTTATTTAAAGGTTTTAGAACTCCAATTCTACTAGTAGCCGCTAACAAATTAATTTTTTTCATCCTTAAATATTTTTAATCGGACCTTTAATTTTAATTCTTGGCTCCTCTAGAGCAGCTTTTGATCTCTTCTGATCCTCATTATCCAATTTTCACGCTTTATACACTTGAAAAAGTGTATATTAATTGTGCAAGTTTGTAACGCATAGAAATATTCATTTCCGACCCCATAAACTATATATTTTGATCGGGACGACGAGCTGAGTTCATTTCCGCTTGTCCGTCCGTCCGTCTGTCCGTCTGTCCGTCTGTCCGTCTGTCTGTCTGTCTGTCTGTCTGTCTGTCTGTCTGTTTCACGGGAACTAGTCCCTCAGTTTTAAAGCTATCGAGCTGAAATTTTGCACAGAGTCTTCTTTTACTGCACAACTAATATGTCGGAACCGGCTGGATCGGATGACTATATCATATAGCTGCCATAGGAACGATCGGTCGAAAAATAAGTCTTAGTGAGAAAAACTTTTTTATTTTCCATTGTGGCGTCACCAATCTTGGTATATATTAGTTTATTGACCTTACATATTTGTAGAAAAATTTATCAAAATCGGATGAATATAGCATATAAGCTGCATATAAACGGTTGGTTAAAACAAGTTCTAGTGGGAAAAACTTTTTGATTTTTCCATCGTAGCGTCACCAATCTTGGTATATATTAGT
Organism: Lordiphosa mommai; assembly: GCA_018904225.1. Classification (NCBI taxonomy): domain Eukaryota; kingdom Metazoa; phylum Arthropoda; class Insecta; order Diptera; family Drosophilidae; genus Lordiphosa; species Lordiphosa mommai. Next base: position 105,845 of record JAEIFT010000629.1, on the reverse strand, counting down.
TTTAGATGCTTTTACATATTTGTGGGAAAAATTTATCAAAAGCGGATGAATATAGCATATAGCTGCCATATAAACGGTCGGTCAAAAAAACAGGTTCTAGTGGAAAAACTTTTTTTTTTCCATTGAAGCGTCACCAATCTTGGTAAATATTAGTTTTATATTCTTTCACATAATTTCGAAAAAATTTATCAAAATCGGATGACTATAGCATATAGCAGTCATAGGACCGATCGGTCGGAAAAATCTGTTTTACTAAGAAAAGTTTTTTTATGGTATCAAATTTTTATTTTCAATGATTTAAAATTTTAAATATTGATATCTATATCCTATATATATTTTACTGGCTAAGTCAGTTGGAGTAAGGCTTTTTCAAGTGTAGTAAAAACTTCGGCCAGTTCGAAGTTAGCTTTTGGCCTTCTCTCGTTTTTTTTTTTTTAAGGCACTTGAAAAGTGTATATTAATTTTGCCCCAGAGTTTGGAACGCATAGAAATATTCATTTCGACCCCATAAACTATATATATTTTTGATCAGGACGACGAGCTGAGTTCATTTCCGCTTGTCCGTCCGTCCGTCTGTCTGTCTGTCTGTCTGTTTCTACGCGAACTAGTCTCTCAGTTTAAAGCCGTATCGAGCTAGAAATCTTGCACAGAGTCTTCTTTTTACTGCACGCAACTAATATGTCGGAACCGGCCGGATCGGGTGACTATATCTTATAGCTGCCATAGGAACGATCGGTCGAAAAATAAGTCTTTGTGAGAAAAAACTTTTTGATTTCCATCGTAGCGTCTCAATCGTAGTATATGTTAGTTTTATATGTTTCCACACAACTCAGAAAAAAATGTATCAAAATCGGATGACTATAGCATAGCCAGTATAAACGGTCGGTCAAAAAAACTACTTCTAGTGAGAAAAACTTTTTGTCTTCTATCGTAAAAGCCCAATCTTGGTATATATTAGTTTTATATGCTTTCACATAATTTTGAAAAAATGTATCAAAATCGGATGACTATAGCAAATAGCTGCCATATAAACGGTCGGTCAAAAAAACCAGTTCTGGTGAGGGAAAACTTTTTGTTTTCCATCGTATCGTCACCAATCTTGGTATATATTAGTTTTATATGCTTTTACATAATACGAAAAAAAATTGATCAAAATCGGATGACTATAGCATATAGCTGCCATAGGACCGATCGGTCGAAAAATGTGTTTTTACTAAGAAAAGTTTTTTATGGTATCAAATTTTTCTTATCACGACTAAAAAATTTTAAATATCTGATATCTATATCCAATATATATTTACCGGATAAATCAGTTGGAGAAAAAGTTTTCAGGGTGTATTAAAACTTCGGCATAGTCGAAGTTAGCTTTCTCTTCTCTTTTTTTATAAACTTAAATGCTCGAATAAGTGGAGGGTAGCAGTATATATGTGGCAACACTAAGAAAAAAAATTTAATAAAATTAATTGGTAGCAAACGATTTGCAAAATGCATATGCCTGACCAATTGTAGGAGGCGCGTCACTTGATCTACAGCTGCGCAGGCGCGCGCCAATATCTAAGCGTCAGCAACAACAACAATACCGGTGGGCGACAACGAAAACGAAAGAAAAGTACCGTTGCAGTTGCTAACACGTATGTATGTATGTGTGTGACGCGCTGCGCTGGAGCTGGCTAAGCAGAAAAAACGGTTCAAGTGTTTGTTTGTTGGTATGCGAGAGGGGTGAAGGGGCGACAGAACAAGTTATTTTAAAAAAGTGAAATTGCATCCAAGTGGTTTTAAAGTTTATAATTAATGCATGCAACTTAGTATAAATAATCCCAAGCTCTACTATTTGTACTTATGTGCCAAGAATTGAAAAGGGACGTGCTTAATTTCAGCACCGAAATTAAGAAAAATTAAATAATTCTTTTAACCTTTCAATTTTTAGCACAATACCTCTGGGATGTAGTTTGGGCTCTTAAGTCCAGCAGCCACTTTCCTTTTTGCAGTCCGAAGCAATCACAGGGCTTTGATTTGTCTTTGGCTTACCGGCCGACGCGGATAATTGTGTTGTTTTGTTGTTGTTAATTGTATTAACCGTCGCAGACCAATTTGGTGTATTTGTGTATGTGTAAATTTGTTTTCCTGTGGTTGCACTTGTATTTGATTCAAATTCCACTTTTTCACTTAAACTTTTTTTGTGTCACTGTCACTTCGATTTGATTGCCAAAATAAATGAAAATCCACAAGAGTTTTTGTGGCAGGGAAATTATTTTGAGACGCGTTTGACTTAGTGGTTTTATTAATTTTTTATTTGGCACGTACTTGGGCGAAAACGAAAATGATGCTGCGCTCGAAATCAATGATAAACGACAACTAAACTTTAATATTTCAACAATTTTCTCTAAGCCTAATTAAGCTAGGGTGGCGAAACGGGGCGAATTCGCTCAGAGCGACGAAAAGAGAGTTTTATTTGCGCTCCCGCTCCGCCCTAAACTAACTTACACTAGACTTCAAATTTGACCTTTCAACTAACTTAAACTAATAAAATAAAACATGCCATCTGCATCAACAATATTAATGGATCAGAAGAATCCATAGCTCCATAAAATACATCAGCCATGTTGTTTAATCGACTGTTTTTCGGGCATGTGACTTCTATCGTTTTTATAGAACTTGTTCCGTGCTTCTGAAGCATTTTCTTCTAAACGTCCTACCGGAACTAAAGACGAATTCATTATTTGCCAGCCGTGAACTAATATTTTGGGAACCGTCGGTGACCTTGGATACCAAGGATACGTATTCATATATAAAATAAAAGTTTTCTCACAAAATGCCTTAAACTTCTTAATGCCAACAGAATGCTCATGAAATTGTAATCAAAATTACATATAAATTGTATAAAATGTTTTGATCAAAGTTGGTACATGATGATAATAATTTGGTGTTCACGAATGCTCTCCTAGCCGTGTTTCCATCATTACTATTTCCACTTCCATTTTGCATGGGGATGCTTATATGTAGACCCATTTTATTCAAACATTTTCTGAATTTCCTTTTCCTTTTTTTCTGTTTTGTCCGTCTGTTTAATGTGCCACTTTCGAATGTTAAGCCGATAAGAAACGTTTAATACGAACTCTAGAAATCTTATCCAGGCATGCAATGGACTTGCACCATACTTTTAGAGCAGCGATGGGCACGCCCTTGCTCCCAACTGCTCCCATTGCTCCGACTTATTTTTCGGTACTTGCCGCCTACTTGTCTGGATTGTAATTGCGACGTTCGCAAACGAATAAAAAAAAACAAAATGCAAGTAATTCATGGCGCCAAGAGTCAATTCCAGACAGAAACAAGAACAAAATATACGCAGTGTGTGTGCGGCCTGCACTTGGGCTGATCGCGACTTATACACTGGGAAAATTGTGTGGCGAAAAAAGTAATTTGAACAAAACGGTGTTTCAAAACTTTGACAATGGCTGATGGAAGTGAATTTACGGAGTTGGAGATGCGATATTTTTATACTCTGTACCGAAGGTACACAGAGTATATTGGGTTTGTGCAAATGTATGTAACAGCCAGAAGGAAGCATCTCCGACCCCATAAAGTATATATATTCTTGATCAGCATCAACAGCCGAGTCGATATAGCCCCGTCTGTCCGTCTGTCTGTCCGTCTGTCCGTCTGTCTGTGGTTATCAATGAACGAAGAGATCTCAGAGATGGTAAGAGATAGAGGTTGAAGTGTATGGAACATATATTTCTTATACTTGCAGGCAGATCAAGTTTAGTTTTGATTTTTGCCACGCCCCCTGCCTCCCCCGCAAATTAAAAAAAACTGAATATCTTCCACAATTTTGGAGTTACGTTGTTCGAACCTTTAAGACATATATTCTACTCATCATTTCTTATCAAGCCCCCATACATCGTTTTCCGATCAGATGAACAATAGTGGCGCTATATGTAAAAGAAAATTTAATGCAACGGCAACAACAACCTGCAGCCACTTACGAGAAAGAGAGAGCGAGAGGGCAATAGCTTACTGGACTGCGCCGCTTTCAGTTTCCCCCTCCCTTCTTTCCAATAGATTGTGTAAGTAGGCAAAGACCAAGTATGAGAGGAGCGATGCAATTGAGATGGCCTGCGGTCAGAAATATGATAGATATGATTATGTTAATAGGAAATTATATACAAATTTTATAATTTTACGAGTTATCGAGCCCGTACATCGTTTTTCAACCAGATGAACGATAGTCGAAAGAGTTGCCACCCCCAGATTTTGAAAAAACCTCACACTTTAAAGTTATCAGTTACGTACAAACAGGTACAGAGTATATTACAGTCGGGCTTGACCGACTTTCTTACTTGTTTTTCTCACAGTTCTGAAGAAGGAATGCTACAGTGCCTTATTTGCAAAGCTCAAGTATGCAGAAAAAAGAATGTATAACATTAGACGACATTTTTTAATAATCATAAAGCATCATATGGGATGTTAGACATAAAAGAAAGGGCGGAGTGATCCCTAGGCTAAGACTTTCACTGGGTGCAATAGCGAAAAAAAAACTTAAGCGCGCATCATTTGTTGTTAGCTACAATTTGGGAAAAAAAAACAAAAACCCCTTCAGGACGGGTTATTTATTAAAAACACGTGCATTGAGATGCTCAAGTGCTTCGTTAACAAAGGTAGTGAAATAACTAAAATGGTATCGCAAGTACCTCTTTCTCGTGGAACAGTTACGAGAAGAATAAATGCAATTAATCGTCAAATAAAGGAGAACTTGGTAAATAAAATAAATAAATGCAGATATTATTCATTAGCGGTTTATGAAAGCACCGATATTGTTGTTGTTGTTGTTAATATTTATCAAATATATTGACTCGGAGTTCAAAGTCGAAGAGGATCTTCTAAACTTAGTTCCCTTATATACAACAACCACAGGGAAGGATATATTTCAAGCGATTGAAATATCCGTATCCGAAATCGGCGGCTTTGAAAAACTTTGTGGGATTTGTACCTATCGAGCAAGAAACATGCGTGGAGACATCAAGGGTCTTCAGGGGCAGTTTAAGTCACGGAATATTGATGTCGCATTTTATTATGCCTTATTCATCAGGAGGCGCTATGTGCAAAAACCTTGCAAATGAATGTGACTATGGAAATTGTGGTGAAAATTATTAACAAAATAAGAGGAGGTCATAACGCCTTGACCCATCAAAAATTCCAGACTCTTTTAATCGAGCTCAAGGCTCAGTACGGAGATTTAAAAATGTATACCAAGTTCGTTGGCTCAGCAGAGGAAAGTGTCTTGAAAGATTTTTTTCTCTCAGAAAAGAAATAACATTGTTTCTTAAAAACCAAGTGAAAAACTCGGAAGAACTGGTTGCCAAAATAGAGGACGTGAATTTTCTGTCGGAAGTAGCATTTTTAGCGGACATTACAATGTTTTTAAATGTCTTAAATTCTCGTCTTCAAACACCGAAGCAGTCAATAGTTAAAATGTTGTCAATAACACAGGGCAACTGTGTTTTTGGTGCAGCCCTATCTATAACTGGTTATATAAGTATGGAGTGCACTGAACAAAACTGCGTCATCGGTTTTGTTCCATCAGCTCTTGTTTCCACGATATGACGGAAAAACGGATTTCTAGTAAATTTTGCCCTCTCAATTTCTTGTGGTCACAATAGACATAAATTTCCTAAATTATCTGGCCTATTCGACAGAGCACATATCAATGCGTCTGTAAAAAATCAAACGCAAATATTAAAAAAAATTAATTTAAAAAAAAATAAAAAAAAATTTTTTTTTTATTATTCCATAAAAACAACACAAAATTATAAAAAAATAATAAAAAATTAATAAATAAAGGAAAATTAATTCTTACCCAAATTTGTATAGGAACTGTGAAGAGGCTACTTGATTCATCATCGAATTTAATTTATTTACAAGCAGATGTTCATTTTTTTAAAAATATTGTGTGGAATCAAGTAGCCTTTCAATAGTTCCTATACAAATATGGTATAGAAATCTAGTAGTCCTCCATAAATTTAAATGTGTGTTTTTTGGCTTAAGCAGGCTGTCGCTTCGCCAAATAAACTGGTAAAAATGCGAATTAATTCACATAATTAGAATAGATGATTGGCTACAGGCTCAAATGGCTTAAATTTAAATACACCAACCACACTAGCTTAAAAGGGATGATTTATTTTGTAAAAATAGCCATAAATCGAGTAATGTCTGACTTCAGAGACCAATTTCAACCCTTTTACATGATCGAATACAGCGCGTTTGATTTTTACAGAAGCATTGATATGTGCTCTGTCGAATAGGCCAGATAAATTAAGAAATTCATGCCTATTGTGACCACAAAAAATTTACTAGAAATCCGTTTTTCCGTCATATCGTGGAAACAATAGCTGATGGCACAAAACCGATGATGCAGTTTTTGTTCAGTGCACATAAATGAATCATAATTTTTTATCAACAAGGTTGCACCTCACAAAAGTTGGTCATTTTGTTGCCCTGTGTAATTGATGGATTTAAAAAAGAAAATGACAATTTTACAAAAGTGATTTTAGCAAAAATTACTTGAATCATTTTCCTTGTTGCCATGAGCTGTTAATTCTTAACCCCACCCTAAGCTTTTTGATGTATGTTGTGAACGTACAACGATTAAGAGGAATTATTTGAGGAACGATTTCACCATTTCAACGACATCAGGAAATTAATTAATATATATGTAAGTCCAAGAGAAATTGATGTCAAAAGCCAAGACTTATCATATCAAGTGGAGCTCTGCGATCTTCAATCCGATTACGAAGTGATGGCAGTTACAGAATCAGGAAATGCTATTTGGAAAAAGTTATCTGAAGACAAATTCCCCATTTTAAAATCATCAATGCTTAAGTTGGAGTCGGCTTTGGAAGCACTTTTGTGTGTGAAGCTGCATTTTCTCACATAAAGCATATAAAAAATGCGTATAGAAATAAGCTTTCAGATATAAACCTTTTAGATCTGCTCCGAACTTCACTAAGTGAAGAAAAAGTAGATTTTGACAAACTTGTTAATGAATGTATGAATAATTAAAATAATGGTTATAAAAGTGTAAAATAATTTTCAGTGTATACATTTAATTTTTTTTTCGCATGGCACACAAGCAGGCGCTTCCAAAGTTGGGCTGACAGACTGTGTGTGGATCGCTGCTCGTCGCGAGCCTGGTTGTTGTTGTTAATTTTCTGTTGTTTTTGTAGGCCTGCTCCCAAACTGAAATATCGCGCCCACCGCTGCTTTAGAGTTCTAGGTCTTGGCTTAAAACTATCGGAATGAAAATCCATAGTTTCAAGGAGCTTTTTAGGATTGACCCCACATATTGGGCAGCACTGAGTAGATATCGTACCAGTTAAAGCGTTAAGAACTTTACCATCAATAAGTGTCATTTGTGTTTTATATGTTATGATAACTTCCTTATTCTCCATTCTATAGATAAAGTCTTTAAGGCTGGCGACTTGCATATCCAAACATTATTTTTCAAATAATATTTTTTCAAGACTTTCCTTCGCATATTCAATTTTAAGGGGCCTGCAGAACCTTACAGACTGTGGAGCTCTGTTATTCCAAATTATTTGTTCATTTTCGTTTACTAATTTTAGCGGTATCATAGTGCTGACAAAAAGGGATAGATCCAGGGAAGCAGGTTCATCTGACTAAAATGTTTGCTTATATAAGCTTTGACCTATAGATCCATCGAATCCGTAACTTACTATCAAGGTGCATCGTGAAACATTATCCATTTGAGCTATAACCTCCTTTTGCAGCACCAATATTCTTTCGGCTGTATGGTCTAAAATGTTTTGCATTAAAACTTCCGCCAGATTTTCCGGAAACTTGTACTTGAGTTGGTCTGCACACCCTTTTGACTTCAATGAGTACTGAAAATGGGGGAAATATGTCGCAGCCGTGAGCTTTATTTATGTGATGAATGTTAATGTATTGTTGTTTCGTAAATCCGTTTTCCAACAAAAATGCCAATGCTTTTTCAGGGGTAAGGGGAATCAGCTAATTTTTCTCCACAGATTTGCATACTCCAACAAGCAAATCCCCCCTTTATTTTTCTTCGCAGAAACAGAAGCCGCATGTAATAAGTGCTCTGTTGAAAAATTTGTATTCGATGCAAGATCAGATGCTAATTTTCTCTTCAAACGTTCTCCAGCCGCTGAATAGTTTAATGTTGGTCTACCCTTATTAGATGAAGATGGATCTGTAAGCTGTTCTCCGGCAGCTATAACAATTGATTGCGAAAGCCACTTGAGTGCTGAGCCTTGAATCTCGACAACATACGGTTGCATTTCGGCAAATATTTCTTAACATGTATTATAAAACTGGTAAGATTTTGATCAGTTTGATAGACGTATAGCGGCTAATATCATTTTTATCAATTTGGTCCACTATCCACTTCTTTAAAGCAGAGACGTCGCGCTTGTTGTTGTCCCAAGCCTCCAGCAATGTTAAGCGTCGAAATTCATAAACAGCTGCAACATGTTGTTTTTTTCGAAATCGAACAAAAACGGGCAAACGATGTTATTAATACCATATTCTATACATACATATTAACAAAGAACACACCGGTTTTAGTTGCACGCAAGAGCGCGCTGGAAGAAAGTTACACTCCACGAAACACGATCACATTTGTTAAGTTCTAGCTGTAAAATACACCAACAACAATTGACAATACACAATAAACAATACGTCATCTAAAGAAACTACAATGCAACGTTGATTCAGCATACCTGTACGCGTATTTTCCATATTTACAGTTTGTTTACACTTTTTGCAATAAGCCACAACAAACGCGCAAAGCTTGTTAATATTCACCGTTGCATATCGATAACTCATGCCTGAATTTAATCAGCTGACTTTAATTGCGCGCCAAATTCAAAACATTAAATTAAAAAATATTTTAAAAATAGTTTTTTCTTATTGTGATTATGTATAATTATAAAATACATTTAATTTCCAGTTTAAAATATATAAAAAAAGACTTTATGCCAAACTTTCTGACATTTTGACCATAGTGCAATGTAAAGAAGTCATACCACATACATTACGAAATGGTACTACCGGGATGCATCGCCACAAGTGCATCAAAAAATTTAAAGAGGACAGAAGCGGAGTGCAATCGAGTTTGGATAGCTTTGTAAAAAAGAAAGTGCCATCCAGCGTTCGTAATAAGCTTGCTAAGCATCAACTTTTTTTCTTCACAAATGACTTAAGACCGCTTTCCACAACCGAAGGTAAGTAAACACACATATAAGACTGGACTGACTGAAATCGAAGATTTAAGGGCCAGTCTAGTGGATATACATATATAACTAAAATATTTAAGAAACTGCATTATTTTGTTAGGTCAAGGATTCTTGCAACTAGCGCAAACGTTATTGGATATTATATTGGATAAAAGCAGGAAAACTATTACCAGTGTCATTTTTCCCGAGGAATATAACAACGTCAAAACGAAGCTAAAAGCTGAACTGGAGGATCAGTCCATTGCCTACACTACTGATATGTGGACCGATGAGCACACGCAACGAAGCTTTCTTACGTTAACAGCTAATCACATCTCCAATGATTTTATTCTTAATGTAAATGTTCTAGCAAATCGAGAATTCTTAATGGGTAAGAAAGACGGAGCAAACATTTTGGAATGTGTAACTGAAATTTTAAAACATTAAGAGTTAGAACGATGTTTTAGAAGTAGCTTTATTGTCACAGACAATGGTGACAATATTAAAGCAGCTTTTAAGCATTACAAGAGAATTCCATGTGCGTTCCACAATTTAAACCTGGTCATGACAGATCTATTCGATGCAGGTTACAGAATTGAACTCTTTGTTGGATGCTTCAAAGTCCGTAGTAGGCCATTTTAAGCACTCTGAACTTAACAGTAAACTGTCCAAATCTCTTAAACAGCACGTAAAAAACAAGATGGAACTCTGTTTTCACCATGCTTGATAGTATTGTCGATTCCTTTACTGAAGTTCAGACTCTTCTAGTGGAAAGAAATGATGTAATAAGGCTGTCCAACATTGACTATATCTTTTTAAAGCAAATTGTTAATTTTTTGGTCATGTTTAAGGAATGTTCTGAAAGCTGGAGCTCTGACAAGGAACCTACGATGCATGAATACGCTTTGTGGTACAGAAAACTATTAAATCATTGCTCAGAAAATTTATTTGACACCAAAGTAATGCAAGAAATTAGAGTCATCTGTAAATCAGCTTTAATAAAGCGCTGTGAACCAAATACTTTTCATCATGTAGCACTGTTTTTGAATCCTCCTTTCAAAGAATTAAGTTTTTTGTCCGCAGAAACACGGAATGATGTTTATGTAATAGTAAGATCAATGTTGGAAGTAATTAAAGGTTCCGAGGGTCAAATAAGTAACAAAGAAAATACCACTTCAGTTAAAAATACTGATCGTTTCTCAGAATTTATAGAAGATTAATCAGATAAAGAAGATGAAATATCTCTATAAGTTTTTATCTCTATAAGTTTTTACACACATTGTGTTAAATATAAGAATCAAGTATCTGTTTTGTCGTTTTGGAAAGACTGTACTGAGTTTCCATTAATGCAAAAACTTGCACGGCAAGTATTTAATGTGCCAACTTCATCAGCAACCAGTGAAAGAGTGTTTTCTACCTCCAGTAGAATTCTAGAAGAAAGACGAACTCGTCTGCTCGGCGATAATTTTAAGCAAATTCTATTTCTAAACAAAAATGTATCTATTAATAAATAAAAACCTATGTTTCTAAATACATTCCTGTATAATTTAAAAAAAAAAAAAATGAACACTTAAAGTACATAAGTACGTTGTACTAAAATTTTTTTTCGGAAAAATTTTCTGGATTCGGGACGGGACAGAAAATTCTTATTCGGGATCGGGCGGGACGGGATGTAATTTTCTGTCCCGCGCCCATCTCTAATGTGGACCATGCTTCCAACCTTGGAATACAGTTTGACAATACTCTATCGTGGAACTATCATGTAGCACAGGAGACAGGAAAAACCTATGGTTTGCTTAGGCAACTGTCTGCCAAGAAACATAAAGCTTATTATTGCAAAATTGTGCCTAATACCGACACTTTTATGGAGTTGAAATTTTCGGCAGCTGCGATGGTAGCACCATGCACAAATTACGAGTGGCTTTTAACTCCATTGCCAGATACATATTTGACCGTAAATCTAATGACCATATAACACAATTCGCCAATAGCATTTTTGACCTAAATCTAAAATCATGGATATGCCTTAGAATTCTTATTCTATTATATTAAATTATAATCGATCGAGAACCGGCGTACCTTTTTGAATTAGTTAATTTTGCAGCCTCAAAAAGAATACAAATCTAATATGTCCAAGAATAATATTGTCACGCTCTGAAAATCAATTCTTTGTTGCCGCGGCTCGTAGGTGGAACGAACTCCCACATGATCTTAAAGTTATTAGGAACGCAACGCAGTTTAAAAATAATCTAATTATACACCTACAAAGACAAAATTCTTAAAATTTATGTAAACCCAACCAAATGTATTGTATAAGTAAAATCAATGTTTAGAAATAAGTTAGGATACATGTCAATATGTCAATTACACTTAATCCTATGTGACTAACGCAATTAATAAGTACACAGTATTTGTAGCGTTAAGATAAATTTAATAATAAATACAATACAAATACAAATCCTCGAACCGGCTGTTGAGCACATCTCAGATATGCCTGTGAATATTCTCAGGAATGCAATTCGTTTAGAGTGTAATATTATAAATGAATCATATGTGAATAACATCCCATCGCATACTCTTCATGAATTTGCTCTAAACGTTCCTCCTGGTTATAAAATGGATGAGATACCACGCAATCTTATTTATTTGCCTGTGAACACATGTAAGATAAGTACACATCACTGATCAGAACGGAGACTTGATTAATTTGCGTGGGGTAGATATTACACTTCGGCTACACCTGAGACTGCGACAATGATAATTTATAACAATAGTATAAATAAAAGCGGATCTCCATCACCAATCACTTTCGGTTATAGAACAGGACGAGGAGAAAGATCTCTACAGAGAGCTCTTACAACAGCAAATAAATTATTTTCAAAATAATTGGGTCTTTAAATCCGTAAACAATGAGCAATATATTAAATGTTTGTGAAAAACCCCACTAGATGATCAAATGGCCGTCCTTTGGCATTTTCCTAATAAGTCATCTTCCTCGACGACCTTGGTTAAGGCCATTTATAATGTTTTTGGTTGAATCTTGAAATTAGTCTATGGCATTTTGTCAGATTCTTAATTATATAAGCGGTATAATAACAGATTTTGATTAGAATTAGTTGATATTCCATTGGTTTTAGATATTTATCAATCGACTTAAAGATCCAATCAGAAATTATGTGCGTTTTGCGACCACCTTCAATCCATTTTTGGAACATTTCAGCGTGGCTGAATTCAAAGCTGCTGCAACAATAACAAATATTTCGCAAACTAGCTAAAATGAGCTAATGCGGTTAATTACGCTATATTATATACATTCAAATAAACATAATTGCATCTTTAGGTGAGAGAATACTCAAGTAGCAAACAACTTTTTACTCACAAAACATGTGACTTTTAGGTTAGGTTCGACTAAAAAACACACAGTAACATCACAAAAAAACAAAGACACGACACATAAAAAGCAGAAACTTTATATTTATTTAGAATATGGCATATCTTGCGCTTTATTTTCCATTTTAAGACAATTATTAAACTTAATATTAATAGCTGATTTCATTATCTTAAAGTACACTTGCTGCATCAACAAAAGCAGAATAAAATGATTGCAGAAAAAAAACGTAACTTCAGGGTCGTCCCAAAATTCCAGGGATGCACCGAAAATTTTTGAGCCTGTTATTTTGGTACATGGTTCTCTGACCTTTAAGGGCAATTAACTTGTTTTCTAATATTCCAACATTTTTTTTTCAATTTATGCCAAAATTTTGGCAATTGGAGCCAGTGTGGATTGGCTGCAAGTCAGATCGTCCCAAGGCCTGAGTTAATAAGAGCTCGCTCCCTTTGTATACATAATGCTTGTTCAACCAATTCTAGTCCATGAGCCCAAAGCATGGTTCAATCTAAAATCAGGCAGATGGAAGACTTACGTCTCATTCGGCGGGCCTTGGGTAGAGGAGCTTGGTACTCATTCACTCTCCACTATATATCTAATAAGTTGTTGTACGAAAACTAAACTTGAAGGATACATTAATATATCAAATCTTATAAAAGGGTTTAGAAAACAATATCCATAGCCCAAATCAGCTGATTTCAGATGATGTTGCTCAGAGTAGATTACCAGCCAACTACTCTGAGCACCATCTCATGCTGAATCATATAGATCATCTTAACGAATTAGGTATTATTTGTGACGATTCACCCTAATGTTTTATAACATGGTCCACCTTACTTAACTTAAAATGTCTTAATCCACTCTACTATGGTCTTGCCTAAAACATTTGATTTTGTATGTACGTGTGCGCAGTTCTTCAGGATCCGTTATTCGTGGTTACGGGTTGTATGGTTGTCTCTTTTACACTGCTGTTAAAGGCAGCAAGAGTTTTCAATCGGCAAGGGGGAAATCTTTCGTTCCACAATACTGAAGTTTGGATTTAGATGAAATGACACATGGTCATTTTGGCAAAGAATCAGCAAACCAGACGGTCATTGTGAAATTCAAGAAGCCCAGAGAAGTGTCCACGTGTTCACAAACGTATTGCATAATTTCATAATACAAAGTAATAAAACGTTTTGGCAAAGGAAACCGAACGACAAGCCATTAGTATTAGTGTGTGTGTAGAGCGCCCCGACAGGTATGTTTGCAAAGTGATCAGTGACCAAGTGAAAATCTACAATATCTTGTTTCCTAGGGGAGTGCTTCGGTACCCCAAATGCTGCAGCTCAGCCAATCCCATTTGTATGCACATGCTTTTAGCAGAATCCAAGCGAGTGATGAGCAGGAAATATGTGCCCATAGATTTTGAGTTTGATAGTTTTTAGGTTCTAGCTGCAACAGACAGGTCTCTCATGAAGGGTTTTCAATATGCTCAATATCGTTTCTCACCTTTTGTTATTAGAATTACCAGAACATGAAGAACGTTGTAAAAATAAAGATTAATGAGTAAACAAATTTTGGCCGCCACTACTCATTGTTAACGAGTTCAGGCAAAGAAATCACAGGATAATGCCTGTCAGCTTGCCCTCTAATAGTTTTTCGGCACAAGTAGGATCTAATAGTGCTCCAAAAAACTAGTTCCGTCCTCCGTTGTTAGTGTCGTCTATCAAAATGTCAGGGGTCTTTTGTCCTAACTTACGTCTTTATATCTGAATAGCGCATCATTTGATTTTGACATTATTGCATTCTCAGAGACTTGGTTAAATCCCTACGTTTCTGATTGTTAAATATATGCAAATGATTATATTGTTTACCGTCGTAATCGACAGGCTCGCCGAGGAGGAGGTGTTATGATAGCAGTAAAATCTAACCTTCGGTCGGAATGCATTTCTGTAAATGTGCCTGACGATGTTGAATTTGTTGCCTTTAAGGTAACTTTTCATTCCTTTTCTGTATTTATTTCTCGTTTCTATATCCCCCTTTTTCCGATATTCAAGTATATATGAACCATATAAACTCCATAAAATATGTTTTCACTCAATTACGAGACATTGATTCTATGGTTGTTGTTGGTGATTTTAACTTGCCAAACATCGCATGGTCAAATTTTAATGGGTCAACTTATCTTGTAGCATCTGCACAGCATGATTTTAGAGTTTGTCTGCTTGATCTTTCTTTTGTTTCAAATAAATTCAGTTCCAAATCATTTAAACAAATTGTTAGATCTTGTTACTGTCACTGACAGTTCTAATTCTGTAGTCTGTAGGTCTTCCCCCCCCCTAACACTACACGAGGATTCTTACCATCTTACATTAGAAATATCTCTAACAAATCATGGATTTACCCCTTTATCTTCAATGACTTCAGTAAAACCTCGTCGTTGCTTCCGTAACGCTAATTTTACCCTGCTTAATCAACTTATTTGCTCAAAAGATTGGTCTCATTTTTACAATATAGTTGACAGAGACGTCGCTGTTACCTTTTTTATGACTCTATGAACTTTCTCTTTGATATTTCTATTCCAAATATTCTCTTGAACCCACTTGGTACTGTCCTAAGCTTTCTAATTTAAAAAATATTAAGTCTAGATGTTTTAAAAAGTATAAAAAACTGGTTCTTATCTTGATTTTTCTAAATACTGATAGCCAAGTCAAACTTTACTCTTTTTAATTCTCAATGTTATAAGAATTATCTTGCTCGCTGTAAAATTCAATTCGCACAAGACCCTAAACAATTTTACAAATTTGTTAACTCTAAGCGAAGAACTTCGACTTTACCTTTTTTTTTTACATAACCGAAAGGCTAGCAACGATTCCGCTGCCGCGGACTTATTCGCTGACTTTTTTCAATCAACTTACTCCTCTGTCCCTTTTAATAACAAATCTTATCCTTATGACATTTCTTCTTCAAACTCTATAAATGCTCCCATAATTACCCCTCAGTTCCGCTCAGGCCTGAATCAGACCTGAATTCAGGCCTGAAATGGAAGGGCTGGTCATGAATTCATGGCAGCCTTTATATGAGTTGCAGGCATGAATTTAACACAGGCATGGCCTAGGACTTCATGACGTTCGCTTCTTTTAGCCATGAGAAGCATGGGTGAACTCATGGGTGAGTTTCATGAATGATTTCACTGGTGATTTAAGGTCGATTTCATGAGTGATTTCTGGGGTGATTTTAGATAGAATTCATGAGTAATTTCAGGGCTGCACAAAAAAAACGAGAGCGTAAGTTGAAGTCGGCCCTGCTCGACTTCGATATACCCGTTACTCAGGGTAAGGTTGCCCAAATTGTGGGAGATATGAGGAATTTTCCATTTTGCGGGGGCTGTAACTCTTCAATCGTTCATCTGATCGAAAAATAATGTATGGCGGATCGATAGGTAATGATGATTAAAATATATGTCTAGAAGGTCCGAACAATCTATTTTAAAAATTGTGGGAGATATGAGGTTTTTTTTCATATTGCGGGGGCGGGAGGGGGCGTTTCAAAAATTTGAAACAAACTTGATCTGCGTGCAGACGATACAAGTCTACACTGAAAAAATGGTAGCTCTAGCTCTTATAGTTCCTGAGATCTAGGTGTTCATACAGACAGACGGACAGACAGACAGACGGACAGACAGACAGACGGACAGACGGACATGTCTATATCGACTCGGCTATTGATGCTGATCAAGAATATATATACTTTATGGGGTCGGAGATGCTTCCTTCTGCCTGTTACATACATTTGCACGAACTTAGTATACCCTTTTTACTCTACGAGTAACGGGTATAAAAATTTGTTCTGGTGGAGGGTGGAGAGGGGGAGGGGTAAAGGTCTAACTCCACCCCCCACGTGTCTCCCGTTTCCCAACACTCAGACTTTTTTATCTAAGTAATATTAATACTTATGGTCAATCAACAATATTTTTTAACACAGATTACCTTTTCTGGGGATCGAACTCGGGACTTAGCGCAAATCGAATGACATCTCAACGCAGTCAGCCACCGCACACGCGTGCGGGCAAACGCTAAAGAGGCTACTTATATGAGCAACTTTGTTTGTCTCTTTCCTTCTTTATGCACACATTACGCACACTTTTGCATTCGTTTTGCTTCGTTGTTGTTTTTTTCGGCCTACGTTGCCGTGAGAGAGTCAGCGTGCAGCATTCTCTCTCGCTCTTTATACCCGTTACTCTTAGAGTAAAAAGGGTATACTAAGTTCGTGCAAATGTATGTAACAGGCAGAAGGAAGCATCTCCGACCCCATAAAGTATATATATTCTTGATCACCATCAATAGCCGAGTCGATATAGACCTGTCCGTCTGTCCGTCCGTCTGTCCGTCTGTCTGTCTGTCCGTCTGTCTGTATGAACACCTAGATCTCAGAGACTATAATAGCTAGAGCTACCATTTTTTCAGTGTAGACTTATTTTGTATGCACGCAGATCAAGTTTGTTTGAAATTTTTGCCACGCCCCCTTCCGCCCCCGCAATATGAAAAAAACCTCATATCTCCCACAATTTTTAAAATAGATTGTTCGGACCTTCTAGACATATATTTTAATCATCATTACCTATCGATCCGCCCATACATCAATTCCCGATCAGATGTACGATAGTAGAGTTGCCACCCCCGCATTTTGGAAAAGACCTCATTTTGAAGATAGATTACTGGAACCTTCTGGACATATATTTTGATCATTATTACCTATCGATCCGACATACATCATTTCCTGATCAGATGAACGATAGAAAAATGCACGCCCCCGCGATTTGAAAAATACCTCCCTCCTCTCCCACAATTTTTAAAATAGATTGTTAGAACCTTCTAGACATATATTTTAAAAATTATTACCTATCGATCCGCCATACATCATTCCACGATCAGATGAGCTATAGTAGAGTTGCCACCCCCGCAATTTGGAAAAAAACTCATATCTCCCACAATTTTGGCATGTTGTGATCTAATAAAATATTCCTAAATAAACCCTTCCCTGAGTAACGCGTATATCGAAGTCGAGCAGGGCCGACTTCAACTTACGCTCTCGTTTTTTGTTATGTTTGGTCACAAAAATTACAATAATTATTTTATTAATTATATATTATCATTATTTGAATATATAATTACTCATATAATAAATTATTTATATATATCTCATTTTTATAATATATTCTGATTTTTCGCCACAACATTTGAGTTGAGAATATGAGCAGAATATCGGTCATGAATTTGCAGCGCTAACTCAGCTCTGATATCACCCATGAGTTCAGCCATGAAAGGGAGCAATTGCTCCCGCTGGAACTGAAGGGTACTGAATCCTCTCTACTTTCATATTTAAAATCTTTAAAGTCTTCATACTTTCCCGGACCTGATAACATCCCTAGTTTTGTGCTCAGAGAGTGTAGTAATTCTTTATGCAAACCGGTACTAAAGCTTTTTAATATATCGCTTGACTCTACTATTTTTCCAAATCTTTGGAAAGAATCCTTCATTATTCCTCTTCATAAAAAAGGGTGGAAAATCAGGTATTTCCAATTATAGAGGTATCGCCAAATTATCTGCTATTCCTAAGTTGTTTGAAAAATTTTAACCTCTACATTGCAGCATTACTGCAGTTCGGTTTTGTCACCTTATCAGCATGGATTTGTAAAGAGTCGATAAACTACGACCAATGTGCTTGAATTCACATAATTAGTTAACGATGGATTCCTTATGAAATGCAAAACTGATGTCATCTACACTGACTTCAGTAAGGCTTTTGACTCCGTGAACCATGATCTCCTCCTTCTTAAGCTTGATCGTATTGGATTTCCCTCCCCTTTTCTTTTTTTGGATCTTTTCATGTTTAAAAGATAGAACTCAAAAAGTTCTGCTCAGATCTAATATTTCAAAACCTGACTACGTAACTTCCGGTGTACCTCAAGGAAGCCACCTCGGTCCTTTGTTTTTCACTCTTTTTACTCCCCCTCGACAATATCTCATTCTCAAATACTTATGTATGCCGATGTAAGTAAAGCTGAAATTTCAAAAAATAAGGTGAAATTTCCATATCTGTAACCCGCATTTCTCAGCAATCGCGTTGAATCTATATAACCACTGATTATAATATATTAGATTCAATCCGTTGATATCAGAATTGTCAAGGTTTGAAACAATCGGACGGTCAATGCGCGAATTATTTCAACTTAATGGAGGAAAAAAGGCAAAAAGCGGTTTTTGGGCCATAACTTCAGATTTTGGGGGTGTATTGAACAAACCAAGTATGAGAAAATGCTATACTCGACCTCCTCTACAGCGTACGATAGGTCTTTTCCAAAATATATTTTCACTGTCACACGGTGTAATTAATTAAAAACATAACATCTTGGTGTTCCCAAGTGCTTATTCGGCCAACTACAAGGCATAAATAGAGCGTTAAAATTGAATAATGCATCCACACAGACAAAGAAGGTGTCTGATGAGAGATATGGTTATCTCAAAACCATCTGTAACTCCAACCAATTGCCGCCTTGTGTTCGAGCAAGCTTCCGTGTGTATTTTTTTGCAACCTTCTAATTTGACGCCTCAACCTAACAACGCTAATAGCTCTTCATATTTTACACATATAATCGTGCAAGCGTTCGAGGAAAATAAGAATTAATCTTCTTGTTAACAATACCCCCTCACAAACAACTTGCCTAAGCTAAGGCACCCTTTAGTGGAGAAAGCTATTGGGGAAAAAGAACCTATATGAAACCATGTGCAGTGTAAATGACTGAAAAATTCTGTTCTGCATACGAAGTAACTCATAAAACTCAAATTAAAAATGCAAATAAACCACGTTGGAAGGTGTTAGGCTTTTGCAATTCAATTCAACTTCTGCAGGATGCCTTTGGGGTTGGGTTTGAACCATAGCTGTTAAATAATGATTATCAATCATAATTATTACTAATTAGATTATTTATTTTTTGAAAGTAAAATAATCAATTTAATTACGATTATTTTTAGTTTCCTACGATTGATTATTGATTACGATTATAAATAATCAGAAAAATCGGGATTATTTGAAATTACGATAAAAAATCAAAATTATTTAAAAATAATCAAAAAAATAATTTGACTACTTTCAACGAATTTTTTTGATTATTTAAAAAAAAAATTGAAATGAAAATGGCATTTACACAAAAAAAACTGGGATTCGAACCACCGCCTCTCCCTTCATCGAACGTCAGGGTCTGACTTGCCGCTCTACTTGGTGGGCTATAGATTCAGTAATTGAGAATTAGCTTATATTCATATTTGAACAAAATATGATATTCTCTAAATACAATGAAAATATTTTGACAGATTTAAAAAATTGACAAACAGAACAATGTTGTAATGTCTTAATTTTTGAAATTATTTATTTTGCTCACGAGGCGTATGAGTATTTTTAGTTAAAACTAAATGTCCTCGTCGCTCTCCCTACAAATTATAATTAAATTTATCTGTTTGATATTTTATTTACTATATAACAAAGAGAATCCTTCAAAAGGGCGGCCTCTGTGATTTTACATTTTTGCATTAAAAAGAACGCTAGAAACACGATGTTATCTTAAAAAATGTCCTGTTATGCAAATTGACTGGACTCCTAGCCACGGTAGTATTGATGGAAATGAGATGGCAGACAGTCTCGCAATCGAAAGAGTCATACTTAGTCAAGAATCCACAATGAACAAGTAAGAAAGTCGGTCAAGCCCGACTGTAATATACTCTGTACCTGTTTGTACGAAACTAAAACTTTAAAGTGTGAGGTTTTTTCAAAATCTGGGGTGGCAACTCTTTCGACTATCGTTCATCTGGTTGAAAAACGATGTATGGGGGCTTGATAAGTAATGATGAGTAGAATTACCCTGGTACATAACATATTAACATTATAAAATTATAAAATTTGTATATAATTTCCTTTTAACATAACCGCGTTATTTCTGACCGCAGGCCATCTCAATTACATCGCTCCTCTCATAGCAAGGTCCAATTGGGAAATTACCAGCTAGCTATTGCCTTCTCGCTCTCTCTTTCTCGTAAGTTCTACCAATCGCTAAGGTGTTGTTGTTGTTGTTGGTTTTTATTTTCTTTTACGTATAGCTCTAATATCGTTCATCTGATCGAAAAACGATGTATGGCGCGTCGATTCAAAATAAGTAGTAGAATATATGTCTAGAATGTTCGAACTATATATCTTGAAAATTGTGGGAGTTATTTCGTTTTTTTTAATTTGCGGGGGAGGCAAGGGGCGTGGAAAAAATTTAAACTAAACTTGATCTGCCTGCAAGTATAAGAAATATATGTTCCATACACCTCAAACCTCTATCTTATACCATCTCTGAGATCTCTTCGTTCATACGGACAGACGGACATGGCTATATCGACTCGGCCGTTGATGCTGATCAAGAATATATATACTTTATAGGGTCGGAGATGCCTCCTTCTGGCTGTTACATACATTTGCACAAACCCAATATACTCTTTGTACCTTCGGTACAGAGTATAAAAAAGAAAAAAACCGCCCGACTACTTTCAGTGCTGCACGCATTTATGTTACATTTAGCTGCGCCCCACGCGTGAGGTTAGGTCGGTATCCGGTCCTCACTACCAAGAGTTATCGGAATCACTAGGTCTGCACCAGTGCGGCCGAACTACATGGTATAGTCTATGTATGACTGACACAGTCGGAACTACCTAGCTTTTTGTTTCAATTTGATTCATTTTGTTTGTTGAAATGTCATTCCATTTCTATTTTTTGAAAGTAATCAAAACTAATCTTTAAAACTTGTCGAATTATTTTTTGATTATTTTTGAATAGTTTTGATTTTTTTTTGTCGTTATTTCAAATAATCCCGATTTTTTTTTTATTATTTCTAGTCGTAATCAATTAGTAATCAGACATTTTTACAACGGATTATATAGTCATTAAATTATTTTGTATATATAATGTACTGATTACATTAAATTATTTGGTATATATAATGTAATTGATTACCAATCGTAATCCGAATTTAACAGCTATGGTTTGAACCCTTTGGAGTTCCCAAGTGCTTATTCGGCCAAGTACAAGACATAAATAGAACGTTAGAATTGAATAATGCATCCACACAGACAAAGAAGGAGTCGGATGAGAGATATGGTAATCTCTAAACAGTCAGTAACTCCAACCAATTTTCGCCTTGCTTTCGAGCAAGCATCCGTGTGTGTTTATTTGCAATCTTCTAATTTTGACGCCTCAAGCTAACAACGCTAATAGCTCCTCATATGCTAGACATAACAACTTTAAAAAAACATAGAAATCTTAAAATTGTTATACTCTGTACCGAAGGTACCGTATGAACGAAGAGATCTCAGAGATCGTAAGAGATAGAGCTTTGAAGTGTATGGAACATTAGCTTCTTATACTTGCAGGCAGATCAAGTTTAGTTTTAATTTTTGCCACGCCCCCAGCCTCCCCCACAATACGAAAAAAACCTCATATCTTCCACAATTTTTGGAGTTAGATTGTTCGAACCATCTAGACATATGTTCTACTCATCAACTCCCACAATTTTAGAGATAGATTGTTCGAACCTTCTAGACATATGTTCTACTCTCAATACTCTTTTAGCTCTTTTAGATCAGATGAACAATAGCAGAGTTGCCACCCCCACAATTTAAAACAAGAAGGCAAAGCTAACTTCGACTGTGGCGAAGTTTTAATACACTTGAAAAAACTTTACTCCAACTGATTTAACTGGAAAAATTATATATAGGATATATTTATCAGATATTTAAAATTTTCAAATCATTGATAATAAAAATTTGACTCCACAAAAAAAAACTTTTCTTAGTAAAACACATTTTCCGACCGATCGGTCTTATGGCAGCTATATGCTATAGTCATCCGACTTTGATAAATTTTTTTTCAAAATTATGTGAAAACATATAAAACTAATATATACCAAGATTGGGGACGCTACGATAAAAAGCAAAAAGTTTTTCTGACTAGAAGTAGATTTTTGACCGACCGTTTATATGGCAGCTTTATGCTATAGTCATCCGATTTGATACATTTTTTCAGAATTGTGTTGATATATATAAAACAAACATATACTACGATTGGAGACGCTTCCATGGAAATCAAAAAAGTTTTCTCACAAAGACTTATTTTTCGACCGATCGTTCCTATGGCAGCTATATGCTATAGTGATCCGATTTTGATATATTTTTTCAGAATTATGTGGAAGCATATAAGAATAATATATACCAAGATTAGTGACGCTACGATGGAAAACAAAAAAGTTTTTCCCACTAGAACTAGTTCTTAGACCGATCGTTCCTATGGCAGCTATATGATATAGTCATCCGATCCGGCCGATTCCGACATATTAGTTGCGTGCAGTAAAAAGAAGACTCTGTGCAAAATTTCAGCTCGATAGCTTTAAAACTGAGAGACTAGTTCGCGTAGAAACAGACAGACGGAGTGACGGACAGACAGACGGACGGACGGACAAGCGGAAATGAACTCAGCTCGTCGTCCTGATCAAGAATATAATATTTTTTGGGGGTGGAAATGAATATTTCTATGCGTTACAAACTTCTGGGCAAAATTAATATACACTTTTCAAGTGTATAAAAAGGCATATCTCCTATAATTTTAAATATAGATTGTTCAAGCCATTTAGGCATAAATTTTAATCGTCATTTCACATCGATCCATTTCCAGATCAGATGAACGATAGTCGAGTTCTAAGCAATAGAAATAATAACGATGGGCAGCACTGGCCGATATCGTTTTGGGCAGCACTTACACAGTTTGTGTGACCCCACACCTAAAAAGTTTTCATTTACGTACAGTCTTTGACAGGTACAGAGTATATTACAGTCGGGCTTGACCGACTTTCTTACTTGTTTAGTATCAATTTGACACCAGCTCTTATCGCTTTGTCAATTTTTTGTTTCATACTAGCCTTTAACAATTTTACAATAATAATAAAAAATATAATTTAATTTTTTCATCTGGAATTTTGTTGCGATAATATAGGCGGCATACACAAAGGTGTGTTTAACGTTTTAATCGCAATACAAATTGGTTAGAATTACACAGATTGTTACAAGTTTGCCTTATCTCTCGTTAGAATCCTTCTTGCTGCTGCGCTCCGATATGCTTGGTAGCGAGAAACGAGCACGACTAGCATTCGATAACATCGAAAATGTGTGAGTTTTGAATTGATACTTTTACATAGCAATTTAATAGGTTTACGTTCAAGTTAACAACTCTAATATTAATTTGAGACTTTCTTGTATAATATTGATACAAAAACGAGAGCGTAAGTTGAAGTCGGCCATGCTCGACTTCGATATACCCGTTACTCAGGGGAAGGTTTATTTAAGAATATTTTATTAGATCACAACATGCCCAAATCAGGGACCGAAAATAACGGTTATGGGGTAAATTTTTAACTAAAAAAATATAAGGCTAACATCGGCTACGCCGATGTTTTAAATACCCTTGCTAGTTTTCGGAAGGCGCTACCATTGATAACAAAAAAGTTTTTCTCACTAGAATTAGTTTTTAGACCGATCGTTCCTATGGCAGCTAAATGCTATAGTCATCCGATTTCGATAAATTTTTTCAGAATTGTGTGGAAGTATATGAATCTAATATATACCACTATTGGTGATGCTACGATGAAAAACAAAAAAGTTTTTCTCATTAGAACTAGTTTTTGGACCGATCGTTTATATGGCAGCTATATGCTATAGTCATCAGATTTTTATAAATTTTTTCAGAAGTAGCGCTACGATGGAAAAGAAAAAAGTTTTTCTCACTAGAACTAGTTTTTGGACCGATCGTTCCTATGGCAGCTATATGATATAGTCATCAGATCCGGCCGATTCCGACAAATCTGCAGCGTATTTGTATTTAAAGACCTTTGGCAAAGTTTGGTTAAGATAGCTTCAAAACTGAGGGAGGAGATAGCATAGAAACAGACGGACAGACGGACGGACAGACGGACAGACGGACAGACGGACATACGGAAATGAACTCAGCTCGTCATGCTGATCAAGAATATATATACTTTATGTGGTCGGAAATGCTTCCTTCACTGCGTTACAAACATCGTGACAATTTTAATATACCCTCTGCAAGGGTATAAAAATCATTGCGATGCAGATGTCCTACACATACATTAAATATATGAACATATTTGTTCTTTTATAGACTTTGAAAATATGTAATGAACCGTTATTTTTGATTTTTATTTTTAAAAATCATTGGAAAAAAGATATTTTGATTTTTATTTAAAAAAATTATTTTTAAGTATTCATTCTTGATTTTTTATAATAAAAAATCAATTATAAAACTCATGAGTGATTTTTATTGGAATAAAATCAATAATAAAAATGATTTTTTGTTGTTTTAATTTGATGTTGTTTTAATTTGAGACAAAACTTATCAAATTGATATTGATACAAATTTTGGGTGTACACTACTATCAAAGAGGTTTTCCTCTCTGACTGGCTGATTCACCGATTCATTGGCAATCAACGCAAAGCCTGAACGGTAAGAGATAGAAAGGTGAAACTTTCAACGACATTTTCATATGAGTTGAAAGTGGGACCTAAGGCGGGGTTTTGGAAAATTCCTCCCAAAAGGGGATGAATACTCCCGGGAAAGCTTATATTGAAAAACATTTTTTTACGATTGACTTTAAATTTGATTTGTTAAAAAAAAATAAAAGAAGACGTGTTTTTTCCGATTTCGAAAAATCCGACCACAAGGAATATGGCCCAAAAATTTTGCATGGAAAAACTTTTTCATCCAAATGAAAAATCGGTTTATAAGGGTAGTAAGCTAAGTAATATGACATGAGATTTTCTGAAAGTATACAAAATAATTAGACATGCGATTTTCTGATGCTGGAAAATTCTTAAACTCGGTATATAGTGATAGTGCCCAAAATAATAAGACATGTGATTCTCTGATTTTGGAAAATACGCCCACAAGGATAATGCAAGGATAAGCCGAATAAAAAACTCCAAATCAAAAAAATGATGATGGAAAATCCCCCCACAAGGAAACTGTCCGGAAAAAACTATTTATTTGAATTTAAAATTAGTTTTTAAGAATAATGTGCAAAATAATTAATGATTTTCCGATGTTGGGCAATCCGCCCACTTATTTATTTTAAAACTATCACACTAAAAACCAACACACTAAAACACCAAATAATTCAAAATGACTTAATAAAATCCACGCTTTCACCATGGCACCCAATACACCTGCAGGATTTATCACTGCCAGCATGCGATCGGCTGAGGAGAGAATTATGAATTCGCTCCACGAGCGCGTCAACTCTATGACAGGTGAAATCCAGAATTTGGTTCAGCAGGTCTGGAAGCTTGAAGTTGGAGAGGTAAATTCGTTGCGAGTTCAGGTGGGCAACTTGCATCTCAGATTCCGACTTGTGACCTGAGGATGCATGGCTTGCCTATTGCGGACGACGAAAACCTTCTAACGATGTTCCTCACCCTATGCTTTGCGCTGGAACTCACACCGGCGCCGAAGATTAGGGACATATTAAGGGTTAAACTTCGACAATCACCGTGGTTGACCCGGTGATAACACAGTGCGACAAAATCCAACTTTTGGTTAAACCCATGAACGGGACCAAAAAAATTGTGAAACTAGAGCTCTCAGGGAGCAACGCCTCATACCCAGTTTTTCCACTCCACGTCAGGATCGCGTTTAATGGGCATCTTTATACTAGCAACACACAATAACAACATTTGATGCTTGTTAAAACAAAGTGAGAGCTAAAATTCTGAAAAATTCACGAAAGATCAAGAGGGTCACTACAAATGTCATAGAAAATTCCCACCTAAAATGGACCCCCTCCCGAAGAGGTCAAACTTTGTAACTTGATTATTTGAAAAACCACTCGATAGAATTGTCTAAGATTTATTTTTAATTAAGATACTGACCAATAAAAAGTGTCCCCAAGAGATGGTAACATTTAATGAAAAACCGCGATATTGGGTACCACATTTGACCGTACCCATGAACAAGTCCACATAGGCAAAAAACTAGAGATAAAAATAGATCGAACTGCATTTTCAGTTTTTCTAAATCTAAGTATTTACGGATTTTATGCTTACTTTTATACAATCAGCATGCAAGGAACAACATCAGCCATTAACAGTATTTCCCCTGGCTTTAAAATTATTCGTTTATTTGTACATGTCAAAAACATCCATACCAATATGAAAATGTATCAGTGGGATTGGAAAATAACACAGCGGATCGCTAATAAAGCTAACAGAGTCAGCAGAATATTGCTTATAGGTAGACTACTCTACATGCTTTCAGAGCAATTTCTTTCCACTTAGTCTATTTAGTAGCTACCAAAGATATACCATATAAACTAATCCACAACCGAATCATTGGTAAGGGTGTATACGATTGCGATTGCTAACGGCAAATGTATGAAATTTTTGTTTCAAATTGGAGTGAATAGTAGGCTGTACATTTTTAAAAGGGGGGGAATGTTAACGTACATAAATTTACTGACATTTAAAACTTACAAAAGAAAAGTGAGAAAATGAGCAACAACCAGAAGAAAATTTTGCCAGGAACCAGCACTCAAAAAAAAGCCGCTGAGAGGCGATCAGCTGACAACGTTCTGCAACGCAATCATGAAGATCCGCTTGCGGTAAAGACTGAGAGCCAGTTGAAAACATTGGCATAGGCGAAATCTATTATTCCCGATTTTATTCCTCGGGAGCAATTTTTATACACTTGAAAAGTGTATATTAATTTTGCCCAGAAGTTTGTAACGCATAGAAATATTCATTTCCGACCCCATAAACTATATATATTCTTGATCAGGACGACGAGCCGAGTTCATTTCCGCTTGTCCGTCCGTCCGTCTGTCTGTCCGTCTGTCTGTCCGTCTGTCTGTCTGTCCGTCTGTTTCTACGCGAACTAGTCTCTCAGTTTTAAAGCTATCGAGCTGAAATTTTGCACAGAGTCTTCTTTTTACTGCACGCAACTAATATGTCGGAACCGGCCGGATCGGATGACTATATCATATAGCTGTCATAGGAACGATCGGTTAAATCGTAGCGTCCCCAATCTTGGTATATGTTAGTTTTATATGCTTCCACATAATTCTGAAAAAATGTATCAAAATCGGATCACTATAGCATATAGCTGCCATAGGAACGATCGGTCGAAAAATAAGTCGTTGTGAGAAAAACTTTTTTGATTTCCATCGTAGCGTCTCCAATCGTAGTATATATTTGTTTTATATGTTTCCACACAATTCTGAAAAAATTTATCAAAATCGGATGACTGTAGCATATAGCTGCCATATAAACGGTCGGTCAAAAAACAACTTCTAGTGAGAAAAACTTTTTTGTTTTTTATCGTAGCGTCCCCAATCTTGGTATATATTAGTTTTATATGCTTTCACATAATTTTGAAAAAATTATCAAAATCGGATTACTATAGCATATAGCTGCCATAGGACCGATCGGTCGGAAAATGTGTTTTACTAAGTAAAGTTTTTTTTTATGGTATCAAATTTTTATTATCAATGATTTCATAATTTTAAATATCTGATATCTATATTCTATATATATTTTACCGGTTAAATCAGTTGAAGTAAAGTTTTTCAAGTGTATTAAAACTTCGGCTCAGTCGAAGTTAGCTTTGCCTTCTCGTTTTTATTTTTTTTATAGTAGTAGTATATTTATTAATTATTAAGAACATTTTGCATATTTTAGGCATGCACAGTGGTTGCTGCCATAGGCCAAAAATAAAAAATTTATTTTTAGCTATTCAAACGGAAACTGTTTTTACTATCAGCCAATTGTCCAAACTTTATGACGTTATACTTTTTTTTTGATTCTCTAACGGGACTTTCTAAAAAGAGAGTGAAAAGAGCGAACACGTGTTTCTGTATTTGACATTTGTCAGCAGCGCAGTGCAACTTGCTGAATTTGTATAATTAAATTATATTATAAAACGTTATTAAACCAAAAACAAAAAATATGAATATTGTACATAAAGGTATAAACTTTATTTTTACAATCCAATTTATTAATATTTCGTTTTGTGTTTTGTGAAAATCGTTGTTAATTAAGTGCGTCTTTTTCAGTTCCTATTTTTGGTGCATAGCAATGTTAAGGTAAAGTTTCAAGTGTTTCCCCCGCTCGTCCCCCAACGAAATTTGTACCCTGTTGTTAATCAATATTTTAAGATTATAAAAGTGTTTAGATCAGCTGCAGTAACCTGCAGCTGCAAATGTGGCATTAAAAAACTAACCTAACCTAAATTTTTTTTTTAGTCTGTAATGTTGTTGTTGCCGCTTTGCAACTTACTATGGTTGATGGTAATATTTGTAATGCTTTAAGTGAATCAACATCCACAAGATGCTAAATATGTTATGCCAAGCCGACAGAAATGAACAACTTAGAAAATTGTTTAAAAGAAGAAGTTCATGAGGAGCGATTTGAGATTGGATTGTCACCACTACATGCGTACATTAGATTTGTTTTATTCACTTATCATACAAATTGAATGAAAAAAAATATGGCAAATCCGATCACAAGAGGCCAAACAGAAGATTTCAATGAGAAAACAAATTATTCAAAATTAGTTCAGGGTAAAAATGGGTCTTATAGTAGACAAGCCTAAAGCTGGAGGATGTGGAACATCGAATGATGGCAACACAGCCAGACAATTTTTCAATAACCCTGATACATCTGCCGATATTACAGGAATTGATAAACACTTAATAATTAGAGTCTCAACTTTGTTGCAAGCCATATCTTCAGGCTACATGATAAATCCGGCAAAACTTGGGGACTATGCTCTTGAAACCGCGAAGCAGCTGATTGATAAGTATCCTTGGTTTTATCTCCCCCCATCGGTTCATAAAGTTTTACTTCATGCTCCCGATATTATACAACATTCCTACTTTCGATTGAAGAGCTGTCTGAAAAAGCCGCAGAGGCAAGAATTAATTATATTAAAAGATTCGGTTGAACCATACTCGCGAAATTTCACGCGTCGCCTCAAATACAGACTTGATAATCAGATTGCTATTAAGTTCTGATCTCTTTTAAACTGGACAAAAGAAAACTTACCTTCAACCAGAAGTCACCGCTATTACAATCAACAATTAATTTACTCGATGAGACAATATAAAAAGTATATGATTTTGTATAATTATTGTTCGTTTTCTACTTATAATATATATATTTTTTTCTTAGTTTATTTTTTCGTTAACAAAATCTGTTTGTAATCACGCCCATTTTGCGTATTATAGTTCTAACTATGCAAAGAACTTACAGTAAAAATGTCAGCCCGATATGACCAAGAAGTATTTATGGCTGCTCTCCCATGTGAGCCCAACCACTGTGCGATGTACTGTTTTGAGCTTAGCATACTTTTAGTCAGCAAAATTAAGTAGGACATTTTGTAAATTCTAACACATGCATTTAAAATGGTATATCTTTGTTTAAAAAAATCACAAAATTATCTTGGATACTTTATTTTAAAGCTAAGAAATAATACTTTACGAAAAAATCAATATAGGCCATTTTTACCATCTTCAGGCTAAAATTACAAAAAATCCAGACGTGATGGAGCTTTTCACGGACTTTAAGAAAAATGTGTTTTAAGTTTCAAAAGAAGTTTTTTATATTTTTTCCCAGTAAATAATACCGGAACCGAAACCGTTAATCGAAATAAACCGTTTCAAGCTACTTACCGGTATCGAAACCGGAACCGATATTACACAAATTTTTAAGAACCGAAAACCGTTAACCATTATAATAGGAACAGAAAAAACCGGAACCATGCCAAAACGCTAATATTTATTTTATTCATTTATGATTATCTCAAATATATATTTCCATCGGTAAAATAGCAATATATAGACTCAGAAAAAAATCGTACATTTTAAAAAGGATAAAAATATAGAAAAAAATGTCTAATATTATAATATCTATATGTTTTTCTTAGTTTATTTTTTCGTTAACAAAAATCTGTTTGCAATCACGCCCATTTTTCGTATTATAGTTCTAACTAGGCAAAGAACTTACAGTAAAAATTTCAGCCCGATATGACCACTAGAAGTATTTATGGCCGCTCTCCCATGTAAGCCCAACCACTGTGGCATGGCACGATTGTTTATATGCTATATCTTTGGTAGCTACTAAATAGACTAAGTGGAAAGAAATTGCTCTGAAAGCATGTAGAGTAGTCTACCTATAAGCAATATTCTGCTGACTCTGTTAGCTTTATTAGCGATCCGTGTGTTATTTTCCAATTCCACTGATACATTTTCATATTGGTATGGATGTTTTTGACATGTACAAATAAACTAATAATTTTAAAGTCAGGGGAAATACTGTTAATGGCTGATGTTGTTCCTTGCATGCTGCTTGTCTAAAAGTAAGCATAAAATCCGCAAATACTTAGATTTAGAAAAACTGAAAATGCAGTTCGGTCTATTTGATCTCTAGTTTTTGGCCTATGTGGACTTGTTCATGGGTACGGTCAAATGTGGTACCCAATATCGCGGTTTTTAATTAAATGTTACCATCTCTTGGGGACACTTTTTATTGGTCAGTATCTTAATTAAAAATAAATCTTAGACAATTCTATCGAGTGGTTTTTCAAATAATCAAGTTACAAAGTTTGACCTCTTCGGGAGGGGTCCATTTTAGGTGGGAATATTTTATGACATTTGTAGTGACCCTCTTGATCTTTCGTGAATTTTTCAGAATTTTTAGCTCTCACTTTGTTTTAACAAGCATCAAATGTTGTTATTGTGTGTTGCTAGTATAAAGATGCCCATTAAACGCGATCCTGACGTGGAGTGGAAAAACTGGGTATGAGGCGTTGCTCCCGAGGGCTAGGGTTTCAAATTTTTATTGGTCCCGTTCATTTGTTTTTTGAGTGTCGCACTGTGTAATAATTAAGTTCGAACAAGTGCATGATAAGGCCAAAATGCTGCGCGGAGTTGAAGTTTTTCGCCGAAAGTCAAAGAGCCCACTAAATCTTCGAATGCTGGGCTTTGACTCAGATGCTCCCTTCTATTTGAAAAAGCAGCTGTAGTACCCCTCTAGTAACCGTAGCTAGCGCGGCGCTAGCGAATAACTAGCGATTTGGTAACCCCTTACTGACCCTCGCTGGATTACCAGCAATGGGCTTTACTGATTACTTTTGTATGGGCATGTCCTAGCGAGAAGTTAGCGAAAACAGCGCTAGCGAATCGCTACCGATCAGTAGTCAGCGCGTAGCTATCTACTTGTAGTCAGAATCGTAGCTAGCTCCAGCAGTAACTACTTGTAGTCAGTATCGTAGCTAGCTACTGCAGTAACTACTTGTTATCTGTAGGTAATTCGCTCAAAAATAATAAAAATTCAATTTTATTTAATATTATTTTTATTATTTCTCTTTTTCATTTAGTATTTATACCAACAAAATAAAATGCTTTTTCCCTCTTACCTTTAATCTCATCCATGTTTTGTTGTGTCTGAAATGTACGAACTAAAAAGATTTTTATTTTTGTCTTTTTCAACATAATATGCATAAATACATACGTTTTCCGTCGATGCAATATGCGTTCATCTTAGCGTCACGAAATTAACTAACATTTGCCGAAAAAGTAGATATAGAAAACGCACTGCAAAGAAGACACCCGAAAAAAAACGGGATATCAAATGCATTTTGTTATTGTTTTGTTGTTTTTCTTTTACCTTGTCGCGCCGCGTTTACGCCTCACACATTCGGTGCACAAAACATTTTAAGGAATCGTGGGGTTTTATAATTCTGCCTTTTAAAAACTTTTTCTCATTTTTTTTTGTTGCCAAAAATCATAATTTTATAATCTGCTGTTATAGAACGATCGAATAATAATAAAATTATAATTATATAATTAATAATTGTTGTAATTAAAATTAAATATATAAACTGCTATTCTTTCAATGTTTTTCCTTACATGAAATTCTCATATAATTAAGTATTAAAGCAATTTATATATAAATATGTTTACATTGATATCGATTTGGCATTCTTTATGTACTCTGACTCGAAGAAAAAGTAAAAAAGCAAAACGCACTTGCTCTCTTCGTTTTGCTATGTCATAAAAATTTACTAGACAAATTTTTTTATACAGAGACTATAAAAACATAAACTATGACCTACTAAACATTACATTTTCAAGATGTGACTGGGATTCCATATAACATTAAACAACCCTCTGACTGCTGATGCAATAAGAACATATTAATTCTAAAGTTAAGTACCTTTTTAACTAACGTGTGCCACTTTATGGGAAGATGATAAAGTCCACCTGAACCCCTGGTTGAACGTAGAAATTAAAGTGCATTATCTAAACGCAATAAAGCGTATGCTAGATGGGTGAGGTACAAACATCCGCTCTTGAGGAAAAAAAAATAGACATTGCAAAAAAAATGTAGTGCTTAAGATACAACATGCTAAAAATTCACACTACCATGAAAAGTTCAACAATGTGCAACATTCTAACCTTAAATGGCGTGAGTTTCGTCGTCTAGGAATAGGCAATGGAAGACTGCGAAGTTAATACACATTCCTAAGTCCAAACGCTGAATTTGGACCAATATCGATTGTGTCATTAATGGGAAAGATATTTGAACATCTTATCGCAAGTCAATTAAACGAATTTCTATCAGAAAACTCACAGCTAAACCCATTTTTAATAAGGATTCACAAACGATAGGAGTTGAAATAAAAACTACTGATGATATTCGGAACAGGTCGACAAAAATAATGTACAGTTTCTTACCTCATCAACTATAGCAAGGCTTTCGACTCAGTAAACCAAATCTTCCTCGGCAATTAGCCTTATGAGTACTTGCCTATCTGGACGAAGTCAGATCTGAGATCATCCTTTGAATTTTTTATCACGCAGCTTCCCTCAAGGGTCTGTTTTTGGACCTTTGTTATTTTCTTTGTATTTAAATGACCAAAAGTCTTGTCCAAATGTAAAGTTCATTTGTATGCTGATGACGTGCAAATCTATGTAAGTCGTTCTCTTTTGTAGTATTACCGAGTGTGTTAATATTTTACATAAAGAGCTGTAGTATCATACATTAAGACATCATAGCATGTCTCACTGTACATATACTTCTACTTAAATGTAGTTTTGAAAGAAGAAATATATTAACTTACATTTATATTGCATAATAAATACATATGTCTAATACATACATATAAGTACTGTAGGCAGCCAGCCCTACGCTGAGTCATCGACAAGAAGGTCTTTCTATAAGCAATGATATGCAAAAAAAAAATAAATAAATAAATAAAAAAAAATACTCTTAAAGGCAATATCTGCCTTTTGTCTGTAATAAATTCAGTATTGGCATTGACGATACATCGAACTACAAGAAAGCAAAGCAGCTTAACCTTTAGGTTAAACTTGTCAGACTTGCTATGATGGAATGAACAAAAACAAATATAAGAGTGAGGTTAAATTATATTGGTTGAGCAGGGAATTGTAGTGAAACCAGTAACTATGGAAGGAGTAATAAAAACTCATGTGAATATAGTTAGTTTTGCTAATTGCAAAAATACTGTACATTTGATGTTTAGTTATGAATCAATGGTTACTTGGGAGCAGTACCTTAACTAGTATTTCTATGGTATTGTGAAAGAATTAAACCCAAAATAAATTTTCAGAAAGTATATTCAGTTGTATTAAAGTTCTTTACCTCTTCTCATTACTACTAACAGGAAAATAATTTATGAAAACTGAATTTGAGATAAATTGAGTGATAACAAATTGGTTAGCAATAAAATAACTTCAATAAAATAAAAAAATTAAAAATCTACTCAATTGTTCAACAATTATGGCTTTTTGCACGTAGCAACGAAGATTTAACTGCGCAGGCGGCAATCACGCGATTGAAACAGGAGGCCGTGAATCAGCACAAGTCTCTATGCAAGCCGATTATGAGTGTAGTATCTGTGCAAAAATCAATTGCAAAAGACGAAGAGTGTACGATCACCGCTTTTGATCACATATTTCACACAATCTGTATAACAGAATATGTCAAAGTTCAGCATCAGTGTCAGATATGCAAAAGCCCAGGGATTACAAAGGGAGCTAAATAACCAATCGAATGCTGAGTCTCACGTGTCCAGCGAAATCGATATAGATTTCTCCAAGGCGAATGGAAACAATAATTGAGCAAAAATTGCAGGCATTAGTTATATCGAGATTTAACTCTAACGAATCTGAAACACGCTTGGAATCTCCAAGACAACAAACAGTCAGACGGAGGCCACTAGATCAGGTGTACTTTTAGGTCCAAAAAAGATTACCAATCTCGATTCAAAAATTGGAATCTTAAGTTCGATGGGTCAGTCCGAGGCATACCAGTTGAAGGATTTTTATATCAGTACGTTCGTTTACCCAAGATTTTCTTAATAATGATTATGAGCCGGTATGTAAGAATTTGCACATCCTTTTAGCAGGCAAAAGCCCGCGAATGGTATTGGCAATACCGTAAGGAGGTGGGTGTAACGGTTGGGTTGACTTCTGCTTGGCTTAAAAGCGTGAATATGGCGATTTCGGACGGATGATGAAATTGAGGAAGAAATGAGAGGCAGAAAGCGTAATGGGTGAAACCTTTGATAAATATTGTGAGAAAGTTATGTCCATCACGTCACGTCTGACAGTTCCTTTATCGGAGAGCCGATTGGTCAGGATCTCCTTGTACGAAACTTTACGAATGGAAATTCTACATACTCATTTATATGAAGATATAACTTCGGTAGGCCAATTGCGCAAATTGTCGCATGCGAGAAAATTTAGTAGTAGAACAGGCGGGCAAGCGTATGAACAAGAAATATGTTAGCGATCGGCAACCTCGCAATACAGTAGCAGTATTGAGGAATCCTCCAATGGGGATGATTCTGAAAGCGTAGAACTTGAGGTTGATGAGGGTTCAAATGCCAAAACGGACTATCGTGTGTTGGAATTGCGACCAGGAGGGTCACTGCTGGATATGTGGTAGTAGACAGAACCATATTCTGTTATGGCTGTGGCACAAAGAATATGTATAAGCCCCAGTGCCCTACTTGTGCCAGCAGAGGCTGCAAATTTTCGTAAGGGCCCATTCAGTACCCAACTCGAATGACACCCAAATAACTGCGCTACAAGTAGCATTAGGGAGCATTGCCAGCTTTACCAGATACGACCACTATACACTCGAATACGACAAATTTAAACCCAAATGTGACAATATTAATCTTAGACAATGCTAACAAAGAAGCAAACCCACAAAAATCGTGTGTAAGAAAACCATCATGAGCGATTAAAACACTACTTCGTAGTACGGCATAGGATCTTTAAGGAGAATACTAAATCGACACTACGAACTCGAGAATATTGGAAGAAAGTAGGCCAAACTAAACAATTGCAAGTGGCATCGGTAATAAACGATTCGACTAGATTGGTGGCACCGTGCCCTTTTGCAATTTGAAGAGCTAGAGTCTTTTAGATACTGGTGCTAACATAAGTTGCATTGGCGCAGATCTGCTCTTAAAGATTGGACTAGTAGCCCAGAATTCCAAGAGAAGTGAATCGAGGGTGAAAACAGTAGATGGAAAGGGTCATGCGGAGTTAGGTTGTTTAAATGTAGAAGTAACATATAATAAAACATGTCAAAAGTCGTTATACGTTATTCCTTCAATCGATAAGCGGTTAATTTTAGGTCTTGACTTTTGGAGGAGTTTAATTGTAGCCCCAGAGTTTAATTGCCAGCATACAAGTCAATGAAACTCCCATAGAATCTGGAGATGAAGAATCGGGAAAATATCCCTTTAAATTGGAGCAACAACTCAAGCTTGATCACGCTGTTTCCCCTATACCCAAATTTTGCAAAAAGGACTTGGAAAGACTGCTCTCATTAAACATAATATAGACATTGGATCCTGCAAAGCTGTAAAGCAGCGATATTTACCCTGTCTCGCCAGCTGTTGAAAAGCTTTTATATAAAGAGATTGACCATGTTAGAGTTAGGGGTAATAGAACAGTCAACTAGTGCCTGGAGCACACCATGCGAATGGTCATTAAGCCAGGCAAGGTTCGTCTTTGCTTGGATGCCAGAAAAATCAATGAGTTAACCGCAAAAGATGCTTATCCGCAGCCAGTATTGATGGCATCTTTGCTAGACTTCCAAAGGCCAATATGATCACGAAAATCGACCTCAAAGATGCATATTGGCAAATAGAGTTAACGAAAGAATCTAAATTGATTACGGCTTTTACGATTCGGGAAGGCCGCTTTATCAGTTTAAGGTCATGCCTTTTGGGTTGCGTAATGCACCCCCAAACTAGTGCAGACTCATGGATGACCTTATCCCTGCTGACCTTAAGCATTGTGTGTTCAGGTATTTAGACGATCTTGTTATGGTCTCAGATACTTTTTGAAGAACATATGCAAGTACTTCACTCGTATGGCTGAGGACAATTTCGAAGATCCAATCAACTTTGAACTTGGCTCAGAGTAAATTTTTGTGACACAAGTCAAATATTTGGGGGTATGTCATTGGCAACGGGAGCTTAGCAACAGATCCGGATAAAATTGAGTCAATTTTTGGCATGGCCAGTTCCAAAGACATTACGTCAAACCAGAGGGTTCTTGGGCCTAGCTGGATGGTATCGCCGCTTTATTCAGAATTTTGCTGACTTGACTTATCCCCTTACAGAGTTGATTTTACTAAAAGAAAATTTGTATAGACCGAAGCAGCCCAGGTAGCATTTGGAAAGTTAAAAATA
The DNA here is from genome assembly GCA_018904225.1 of Lordiphosa mommai. Taxonomy (NCBI): domain Eukaryota; kingdom Metazoa; phylum Arthropoda; class Insecta; order Diptera; family Drosophilidae; genus Lordiphosa; species Lordiphosa mommai. The sequence continues at coordinate 68,336 of JAEIFT010000629.1, read as the reverse complement.
GTTTTTAACTACTGCACCTGTACTGCACAACCCTGACTTTTCAGATAAGTTTACCTTCACTGTGACGCTTTAGCGACTGTGGAGTAGGAGCAGTTTTAGAACGAACTCAGAATGGTGAGGAGAAACCTATAGCGTTTATGAGCAAGAAACTCAACACAGCACAGCGGAACTACAGCGTTACCGAGAGGGAATGTCTGGCAGCTCTTCTGGCGGTTTACCCGGGCGCCCAGCTAGTCGCTGTTGACTGGAAGGACGTCCCTGTTAGACCTCGAGCACGTGTTTGGGTGTCTGTGCAGCCGGAGGAAAAGGGGAGATCCTGGAGATGTTCCAGCTCTGTAACCCTCACTTACCCACGAGCAACTGGCGTGTGGTGAAAAGTGGAAGAGGCGTCAGGCAATGCGCGCCAGATCATTCTGATACTCAATAAGGAGTCGGTGGACCTGCTAGAGCAGTCGGACGGTACAGTCGGTACGGCTACCGAAGGGTAAAGTACGAGTGTATCGTTCGGATGTTCCAGGGGAAAAAACTACAAAAAGCCTGATCTGGAGATGGATGTCGACGTCTCGGACGCTGAGGAGGAGCTGGACACGGACCTTGACGTGGTCCTCTCAGACGTTGGCAAGAGGAGGAAAACTCACAGATTGGTGATCCCTTCGCTGACTCTGATAAACGACTGGTGGAGGCTCCTGGAGCTATTCTTCCGGATCCTCCAGATAAACCTCCACCATTGTAAAGCAGCAGCAGTTGCTCTCCTGCTCGTCTCGCCAAAGACGGAGCAGACATCGTCCTGATTCAGGAACCCTGGGTAAGCGGGAGGCAGGTTCTAGGACTTAAATCACAGGACTACACGCTAATAGTAGCCCCAAACCAAGGTAAAACTCGTACCTGCATTCTTGCAAAAAAAGGTCTCCTCGTATTTTTGCTTAACAATTTCAGTAATGAAGACAACACTGCGATAATCTGGAAGGTACTGTACCCAATCAGACTAAGCGCGTACTTACATGGCCCACGACCATCACGGACCTCCAACACGAACTTCTCCGAGCATTTGTCGCGGATAAGGGACAGAGGATTGGACTGGTTGGCTGACGCAAATGCTTACCGCAGCCAAATGGGGAGTACAAATACAAACGAACGGGTGAGCGACTTTTTGATTACATCCTGTCCTCCAAGTTGGTCATCTGCAACAGAGGTAATGAACCGACATTTATAACCAAAAATAGGAAGGAGGTCCTGGACCCTACCTTATTTCACGCTCTTCAAGATCAGGTGGTGTCTTGAGGGTACTTGAAGATCACTCTTTCTCCGACCACCGTTACGCTGAAACAGTCATTACTTTCTTCGCCTTCACCAGTTCAGTTCCGAAACTTTAGACGAACCAACTGGTCAAAATATTCAGACATTCTACATCGAACGCTACCTGAGACCCCTCCGATTGGAGAAAATAGTCCAGAGCGTATGATGTCCCTCATCAGCACTTTCCACGAATGCGTGGGATACTGCCCTGGGAAAGATCCTGTCCCCAGCACCTGAAGGGGAGGAAAAAGCCCTCCCTGGTGGAACCCAACACTAGGGGAAAGCGTTAAAAACGCCAGGCGTTTATTTAATTCTAAAACCAGTGGCGGCGAGCAGGACTGACAGAAACTATAAAGTTGGCCTATCCACCTATAAGAAGGAGCTTAGAAAGCCAAAAGATCTTCTTGCAAAAGTTCTCGCAGCGAAAAGAAGACACTGGTGCAAGGCTCCGGAAGATTCTAACTAAGACAACCCCCTCTCTAGGCTATCTAAAAAAACCAGATAATTCCTGACCACTTCCAGCGAGGAATCTTTAGACATCCTCATGAACACACACTTTCCGGGATGTTCGCTCACGAAGCTGGACTACATCCCCAAATCATCATTGACAACCCATCAATTCCTAACTTAACTCAGGTAACAACATGTGGGCTATTAGAAGCTTCGGCCCCTATAATCCCCTGGACCGGATGGAATTATTCCGGTCCAGCTCATCCATGCAGGAAAACAGCCATCAGATGGTTCAAACCATCTTCGAGGTGTACTGGCATATAATACCAGAACCATGGCTACAAACCAAGGTGGTCTTCATATACCCAAGGCGGGCAAAGCTCGCACGTCTCCCCCAAGGACTTAGGCCCATCAGTCTATCGTCCTTCATGCTCAAGACCATGGAACGACTTCAGGTCTTCACCTCAGACAACCATACCGCTCTCTCACCCGTCAGAATCCCAGCACGCCTACCGAAAGGCAGATCTACTGAGACAGCTCTGCACTCAATTGTTACGATTATAGAAAAATCTCTAGAATGTAAGGAATACACCCTCGCGGCATTCCTGGACATCGAAGGCGCATTCAGCAACATTCTCCCATCCGTAATCACAGAAGTGCTAACGAATCTGAGGGTCGACTCCCAAACAGTGAGTCTTGTCAGTCAGTTACTTATATGTGGGACAGTCAAGGCATCACTGGGGACGTCGACATGCAGCAGATTCGTCAGTAGAGGCACCCACAAGGAGGGGTACTCTCGCTCTTCTATGGAACGTAGCTGCGAATGCGCTACTGCGTTCAATGGAAGGGGTGGCTGCAAAGTGATCGCGTATGCGGATGATGTTGCTATTGTCTTCCCGAGAAAGTTCCCTCAAACCTTATGCGATCGCATGACCGCATCCCTTCAAACCCTAAACCAACTGGGCAAGGAAAGCGGACTGAGCGTTAACCCATCCAAAACAGAGCTTGTAATCTTCACTAGGAAGTACAAATCCCCCTTGTTGTCCCTCCAAAGCTCAGTGGAGAAACTCTTAAACTCAGTAACAGTGCCAAATATCTAGATAGGAAGCTTGACTGGAACCTGAACTCTGATGAACGGGTCAGGAAAGCAACTGCTGGCTAATACGTGGTAAAACTATCGGACTTAAATGGGAATGACCAAACATAGTTCGATGGATCTACACGGCAATCGTTAGACCGGTCCTACTGTACGGAGTAACAGTGGTGGCCGGTCCTGGGAAAGACAGCCCAGCAGCGCAGATCTCCAAGGTTCAGCGCAGGCTGGAATTTGCATCACTGGTGCACTCGCACCACTCCTAGTGACGCTCTCGATGCTATCCTGAACATATCCCCTATTGAGTAGATGGGATATAGGGTAGCCACCCTCTCTGCTCTTCGCTTGAGAATCAAAACAGTGGTGCACAGCCAACTTCGGTACTCTAGCATCCTTCAGGGAAACCCCTCCTTCCTACAGTCACTGACTACTGTATCCCAAATGAGAACACCTCTCTACCCCCCCTTCCACCATCATCCCTACAGGAAGAGTGGAATCAGGGTCCGCCAGGACCGCAGAACTCAATACAAATATATACTGATGGCTCGAAACTCGATAATAGAGTGGGTGGCGGTGTATACTCCGGAAGTACTCGGCATCAGTCATTCTTTCAGACTACCGGACCACTTTAGTGTCTTTCAGGCCGAAATCCTTGCGATCAAGGAAGCCTTGGATGTGCACAGTACTCAGCTCAGACGCTGAGTACAATAAGCATCTACTCTGACAGCCAAGCCGCCATTAAGCTATCGGCTCAATATCCACCAACTCAGAATCAGTTAGGGACTGTCGCAGATCTCCCAGGAGATGGCAGAACAGTCCCATATAAGCCTTATCTGGGTCCCAGGTCACAGGGATATAGAGGGCAATTGCAAAGCAGACGAACTCGCGAGATAAGGGACTACCACCGACCTCTCCTTCCTGATAAGGAAAATGTAGGTATGCTGGCTACGTGGTGTAGGCTCATCATTAAGGAACTTTTCGACCAGAAAGCTACTCAAAAATGGCGGTCAGTCAGTACCTGCAGGACAGCGCGACTGACTTGGCCAGATCGCAGCGAAAACGCTCTCTGGACCTATGCAAGTCGGCAGAGAACTGCGCAGCAGTTGTCAGGTCAATCAAGGACACTGGCTGGTCGGAACACATGCCAGACTTGGTGCCCCCTACAACGACTTCTGCAGAAGCTGCAGGGACGAGAAGAAGTGGAATCTACCTCACATTTTTTCTGCTCGTGCCCTGCTCTAAGTCGTCGAAGAAAGAAATTCCTAGGCTCATACTTACTAACCGATATTTCCGAACTCTCGGTCATATCCCAAGACAAATCTCAGGATTCATACAGGCATCAGGATGGACCTAGCCCCATAATATGTTCCTACAATAATGGAACTATATAAATAAGTTGTAAAAAATTTTTAGGCCCCATAAATAGGAGGAATGGATGCGGAAAGAGTCCGCAAGCGGCATCACAACGGGCCAACTCAATGGCCTAAGTGTGTTGAAGGGTCTCCCCCCTTCAGCAACCGCCCTAACCTAACCTAACCTTCTGGCGGTTGAAAAATTTCGATGCTACATTGAATTACAAGATTTCGAGGTGATCACTGATCACGCAAGTCTTGTTTGGCTTGCTGGACAAAGCAATCTGAAAGGCAGGCTAGCGAGATGGGCAATGCAATTGCAGGGGGTACCAATTTTCCATTTGCCATCGGAAAGGACGTGACCATGTGGTCCCGGATGCGGCATCTAGAGTGCATCAAGGTGAAGTTGCTAGTATTGAGAATGTTGGCCCAGTTATAGATTTGCAATCCGATTGTTTTAAGGAGACCGAATATCTTAACCTGAAAGCACGGGTGTTAGCAGAAGAAGAAAAGTTTCCTGATCTAAAAGTGCTAGAGGATTTTGTGAACATTCGTACGGAGCATGAGTAGGAGGACAAGTCTGCAAGTGCTTCAGCCTGGAAATTATGGATTCCATAAGGGCTCACAAAAGACGTTATTGTGAGAGCTCATGATTGTGTTGTAGCTGCCCATGGTGGCATGAGGAAAACATTAGAGCTAATTAGGCGAAACTTTTATTTTTTTAATCTGTTTCACCATCCAGATTAGGGAGTTTTTTTATAGATATGCCCCGGCTCACATCAAAAGAATGGTGAAGACAGATTCAGGAGCGTGGCGAGGATAAAAACAATAAAATATTATACGTATTATTATCTAGGGAACATGTAGTAGACAGCAAGTGGAAAGGTTATTATAATTAGCACATAAAACGCGAATAGGATCATGCAAGGCGAAATTCGTCATGCAAGTGCTCAGTGCTAAAGGCTGGTATGACCGCGTAACTCTAGGTGGAACCGCAAAATCAGTTGGCTTAGAAGAAAGCAAGAATCAATGTCTCCATTTATCAGCTTATGGACAAATAGCACGCCATGGCAAGTCCTCCGATTCATAAGAGTTGGCAAGTTAATTAGATCCCAGTTTGAAGCCGCTGCAATGCAATCAAAAGATACTGTTTTTGAACACTTTCAATAAGTTCCTGATACCTGTCGTACTGAGGAGACCAAACGCATGAGCAATATTCAAGAATTGGGCGAACAAGGGAAGAGTACAAAAGTTTAGTGATATACGGATCATCAAATTCTTTAGACCAACGTTTAATAAAAGCTAAAACACCCTTAGATTTATTAACAATAATTCCAATATGGTCATTGAAGCAAAGTTTATGGTCGAATAGAACACCTAGGTCAGTCATGGTTTGGATGCGTTCAAGGCTGTTTTGATCAATATTACAATTAAACAAAAGAGGGCTTCTGCGGTAGAAAGTCATCAACTTGCACTTTGAATGGTTAAGGTACAGCAAATTTTTAAGGCACCAAGATTGCAGGCAGGCCAGATCTTTCTGCAACAGATAATGCTTCTCTGGACTGCTGTACGATAGACAGATTTTTACATCATCCGCGTACATTAAAACGTGCGAATCAGTAATAATTTGGGGAAGGTCATTTATAAACAGACCAAAGAGCAATGGGCCAAGATGACTCCTCTGAGGAACACCCGAAGTTACGTTTACTACTTTGGATGGAATAGAATTAAACAAGACTCTCTGAGTCCGATCCGACAAATACGTATGAATCCACTTGAGCAGTAGGTCAGGGAATCCTATTAGTGACAATTTTTCCAAGAGCAGAAGATGATTTACAGAATCAAACGCTTTGCTGAAGTCTGTAAAAAATTACATCTGTTTGCTGCTTTTCTAAAAAGCCGCGGCGAATAATTGATGTAAACTCAAGGAGGTTGGTTGATGTGGAACGACGCTTCATGAAACCATGTTGAGTCGGAGAAATTATGGACCTGCAGGAGTGCTGCAACTGAGTTGTAATGAGTTGTTCCAAAGCTTAGGGATTGCACATAGTTTTGCAATGCCACGATAATTATCAATATTAGACCTACTACCTTTTTGTGGAGGGGTATTATGTAAGATTCCTTCCAGATAGTAGGAAGATAAGAATTGTTAAGAGATAGTTGAAATAGTTTCGCCAATGGTTTGCATAAAGCACTGGCGCAATACTTTAGGACGCAACCAGGAATATTGTCAGGACCAGATGAAAAAGACGGTTTAATAGACTTAAGATTTTGGTAAACGTCGCTTTCCTGAATAACAGGCATAAAAATACCGCTAGTATGGAAAATAGTATATGGATAAGAGGAAGATGATAAGGGAGAGGATGTATAGGTGGATTGAAAAAAGTCAGCAAATAAATGGGGAATATCTCCATTATTAGAGGCAGTGACGTTTTTAAGATAAAGGGAGGAGGGGAAAGCAGAAGATTTACGTTTAGAATTAACAAAAGAGTAGAAAAGTTAAGGGTTTTCGAAAATCATTTTTACAGAGATTTAAGTAATTATTGTAGCACTCTGTGTTGAGATGAAAGAATTGAGATTTTGCTGCAACGTATTTGGCAAAATCAACTTGAGAGCTGGTTTTCTTATATTTTTTATAACGTTTGGATTTCCTGTTTTTAAGATATGCAAGTCTGCGATAGAACCAAAGCGGCCTATTAAGAGTATTCGATTCTGGAATCTTAGGAACAGATATATCAAGCGCCGCATTTAACATGTCATAGAATGAATTTACGGCATCATCAGGCGAAGTAGCAGAATCGAGAATAGACCAATCAGTTTGAGCAAGTATGCGGTTAAGATGCGCAAAGTTGGCTTTACGAAAGCATCGAATTAACCTAGGCTCAGATGGTGACACTGTTGTAATAGGAACCATAATCTCAAGGAGTAACTCAAGTGTAGGATGATGAATATCTTCAGGTGTAGAAAGGGAGTCAATTTTACTGACTAATGGATTAGAAAAATCTGAAACAAATATTAAATCCAGTAGTCTACCATTGCGATTACAGATGGCGTTTACTTGACCCAACGAGAGTTCAATTACACCGTCCACAAAGTCATGTTGACATGTGGGTGTCAAAACATTTGAACAATCCAAAGGTATCCAGGAAATTGTAGGTAGGTTAAAATCGCTCATAACTATTAAATGATCCTTATCGGTGACCATAGTAGATATAAGCTGAATTGCTGATAGGTGCAACATATATATGCTTATATCTGAGTGAGGAGGAATATAAGAGCATGTAATGTAAATGCAACAATTGGACATATTAATTCGAACTGAGAGGAATTCAAAATTATTGACATTGTCATTAGAAGTTAATTGTGAGGGTAGGTCAGCTTTAACAGCAATAAGTACACCGCCACCTAAACGATTCAGGCGATCACGACGGTATACTATATAATTGTTTGCAAAGAGTTCACAGTCAGATACGGAGGAGTTAAGCCGTTTCAGTAAGAGCAATAACGTGACTTTCGAAAGATTCGCTATTTGTATAGAACGTACTTAGTTTGTTTAAAAGGCTGTTCACATTTTGATAGTGAACAGAGAAGGATGAACTCAGTTTTTTGAAGTTTTACTTGCGGAAGAGTTTTCCACAACAAGGTTCGAGCTATTTTCTTTCTTATATACTCATGAACGACGGTATGCTCAGGCCAAATAGTGGGATCAAGAGCCTTACATAAAAGTGACTCAGAAAGAGAAATTTTAAATGAAGATATGGGTCTCTTCTTATTAAATTTAAACTTTCTGATTTCAAGCTCAGCAGTTGGCGCATTCAATTCACGGCGTAGGTGAATTCTAACGTCATTTTCTGTAGCATTAGGCATTAATCGGGATACAAATAAAGTTTTCATGCAGGTTAAGGCATACATTAGGGATTGCGAAATTTGTAAAACTACAAAAGCTCCGAATGTTGTATTGCGCCCTCCAATGGGGAAATGGCAGAGTCTTACAGACCTTTTAGAGGCTGTATATAGACATCCTTGGGCCATATCCTAGAAGCAAACGAGGTCACATCGGATTGCTTATTGTAGTTGATCATTTTTCAAAGTACCACTGGCTCTGCCCGCTGAAAAAGTTCACCACTCAGGTTATAGTCGATTTTTTGAGATCACACATTTTCTTTGTGTATGGAGTGCCTGAGACTATTGTAAGCGATAATGGTTCTCAATTTGTTTCAGCTCAATTTCAATCGTTTTTAAAAGATTTGGGAATAAATCATATGCTGACTGCACTCTACTCTCCTCAGGCCAATGCGTCAGAACGAGTTAATCGTTCCATTATATGTGCAGTTCGGTCATATCTGAAAGGTGATCAAAGAGATTGGGATGGGAATATTCATGCCATTAGCTGTGCTCTACGGAACTCGGTTCATCTGAGTATTCAAATTGCACCATATTTTGCTCATTATGGCTTCAATATGGCAACCCATGGTTCGCAATATAAAATTTTACACCAATTAGGCATGTTGTCAGAGTCTAAATCGTTGCTTAGCAGGGGAAGATCAATTGGCTGTTATAAGAGAATCCATTAAACAAAATTTGACTCAAGCATTTGATCATGCTGCTCATGAGCAAAGGAAGTTGAGTACAAAGTAGGCCAAGAAGTTTCCGCAGAAACTTTGCTCAAAGCAATTTTGAGAAAAATATCTCCGCAAAACTTTGTCCGGCTTTTTATTAAAGCTCACGTTCGCGAGAAACTGGAAAATCTACCTACATTTTGGAAGATTTGCAGGGCAATAATGTTGGTATGTTCCATGCCAAGGATATTCGCCAATGACATTGTACTTTTTCAGGCTAATCCGCCCAGTTCAAGGAACGGCGGCTTCTCCAGGTTTGTGTTATACAATGGGAGCAAAATATATTTTTTTGTAAATTAAAATAATATTAATTCAAAAATAATTTTTGACTCCCACACGTAATCCAGTCATCCAACATTTGCTCTCCGAAAAAGTTTGGCATCGCAGGGAGGAAATAAAAGTGGATCTCAGTTCAATTCAATTTGTGGCAACTTGCTAAGGTAATTATTTTCGAAATTCTGGGAAGACGCCTAGGTATTTTTGACCCACGTGGTTCAACTAATCAAATGGCCAAAAGAAGTCCAACAAATCTAGTTTTCTAGAGAACAAGACGATGGATATCCAGGCTTTGCTGCTTGTGCAAGTTTGGCTAATCTAATTATTTCCATACTTCGCCTGGCCAAGAAGGGTAATAGAAATCGCTATAGCCACATAACTGCAATGCCCTACATATTTTGGTTTCCTCAGAATTAAATTCCAGTCAAAGGAATCTTTGCTCTCTACAGCTGTGGTGGATCGAAAGCTTCAAATCCACGAGAATTGGCAGAGGGAAGTGCAGGGGAAAGCAGAAAAAAACAGTCAAACGATGTGTTTCATGGCAGTGCATTATGTCCAAAGTTTAATCTGTAAAACCTTGCTAGTTTGATTATTAATAATTTATTTTTTTGGCATAAAAGTTTGCAAAGTGAAAGAAAATAAGAAAACGAGTGTAATAATTAAATGCAAAGTCCCCCAGCCCCTTCGATCTCACAAAGGTTATCCCTAGCATAAAACAGTGTAAAGTGCAATTAAAAAAATTATACGAAACAAAAAGAACAAACACACATAGAAACGAAAATACAGTGAATACAAACGATTGGGAAACAACTACAACAACAAGAAAAATCTAAACCAAACAACATAATAAAATTTCATTTAAACACAATCAATCAAATGTGTAATGCACAGCAACTAAAATACGTCGGAAAATATTTAAAATCATTGCCCTACATTTTTGCACATCCTCAAGAAGGCCTTCATTGATTATTGGTGTGTGGAGTGCTCCAAAGGCCTACTGGGTCCTGGTGGAGAATATTCATATCTTTGCAAAAGCTTAATACGGTATTAGTTCTCTCCAGGCATAAGTAGGTCACTTTTTTGTTTTGATTGTGATCTTAAAAGTTTGTTGTAATCAACTCAGCTGATAGTGTAAAAGCCGAAAAGAGGTTAAAGATTCACTCTTGCAAGATACTTTCATCTGAGTTGTTCAAAACCTTTTTGTTACCAAAATCTATTTGCTGTTGTTTAAAAAAAAATTTTAAGAAATATTAATTGAAAGATAACGAGAAGGCAAAGCTAACTTCGACTATGCCGAAGTTTTAATACACTTGAAAACGTTTACTCCAACTGATTAACCGGTAAAATATATAAAGGATATGATATAAAAATTAAAAATTTTTAAATCATTGATAAGAAAGATTTGATACCATAAAAAACTTTTCTTACTAAACCACATTTCCGACCGATCGGTCCTATGGCAGCTATATGCTATAGTCATCCGATTTTGATTAAATTTTCCAGAATTGTGTTGACGCATATAAAACTAATATATACCAAGATTGGTGTCGCTACGATGGAAAATAAAAAAGTATTAATCCGATTTTGATAAATTTTTCCACAAATATGTAAAATCATCTAAAACTAATATGTACCAAGATTGGTGAAGCTACAATGGAAAATAAAAAAAGGTTTTCCTACTAAGACTTATTTTCCGAACGATCGTTCCTATGGCAGCTATAAGATATAGTCATCCGATCCGGTCGGTTCCGACATATTAGTTGCGTGCAGTAAAAAGAAGACTCTGTGCAAAATTTCAGCCCATAGCTTTAAAACTGAGAGACTAGTTCGCGTAAAGAAACAGACAGACGGACAGACAGGGATGGACAGACAGACAGACAGACAGACGGACGGACGGACAAGTGGAAATGAACTCGGCTCGTCGTCCTGATCAAGAATATATATAGTTTATAGGGTCGGAAATGAATATTTCTATGCGTTACAAACTTCTGGGCAAAATTAATATACACTTTTCAAGTGTATAATTATGAGAAAAATTTATTGAAATTAATTTAATGTATTTCTGAAAAAAGAAAATTTAATTTAAAGAAAATTATGAAAAATTTATTTAAAGAAAAATTAAGAAAATTATTCGGTTTATTTGAGAGTGAGACCAAAATCAGAATTGCTGCTCGCAGGCAGTCACAATGCAAAAAGGAATAAGAAGAGTTACACATACACAATGATAATTTAATATATGGGTGGGAGTGCATAGGCATAACTAAAGAGAAGAGGAGAGTCGTAGAGTTGTACACTGCTGTTCATATATTTATTTCCAACAAAAAATTTTATGAAACTTAAGACAAATGAATAAGAATTAATTCAAAGAAAGCTAAGAAAAATAGTTTTCGAAAATGAAGTAATGCCTATTAAAAGTAAAATTAAATTAATTTCTTAAACCAAAAAACAAAACAAAGAGATACAAAATAATGATACAGATTTAAATTCAATTTGTTTTGAAACTTTATATGTGTTTGTATAACAAGCTCAATATTGCATGCCAGTTTACGTATATATATTTCTATTTTTTTGGGTTTCAGCTGTGAATAACTTTGTGAGAAAGCGAGTATAAACATTTTTTTTTTTTAAAGTCCCGACCCTATGAATTTTCTTTTTCGAGTCACTGCAAAACTAGTGAACATGCGATTATGCATTTATATCATTGAAGTTTAGTTTAAAGTTATGCTTAATTTTGATTTCTTCTTCCAATTTTAAATATTTTATATTAACGAAATCAATAAAACTTATGAACTAAATTAAATTAATAATAGTAAACTAAAATTATGTTGATCTAAAACTAAGTACAAGAACATCCATTAAAATGGTAGAGACTCCCAACCTCGGGAGCTATTAACATGTTTATAATGAATAAATATTGAACATAATGAATTTCTGAAAATTTTAAGCCTTTTCCTGAAGGTGTAATGAGTTAGGGGAAGAAGGGCTTTTGCATTTGGGAAGAGGCAATATTATTAATTGCAACTGGCCTGTTCATAGGTAGGGTGGGTATAGATGCATGGCTGCTAGCACACCAGAGCATCTGCAGAATACAACTGAAGATGATACTCTTGAAGACTTTATATTTGTGTTGGGTTGTGACTAATTTTAGGCATGGGACTTTATATTATAATGTACGACAAGCAAATAGAAAATGATGACAGCAAAAAACCCCCAGCCGACTGCTTTTGCTAGCTGAGTTCCATCAGCTGTTTTCGTTGACTCCGGATTCTGTTGTCAGGTTAATAGTTTAATTGAAGAAGGATATTTTACAACAATTAACTATGTAGCCGTTACACACCTTAATACAAGTTACACACAAACTAAAGAACTCTGGAAGGAGAAACACTTCAAAATTCGTTAATATATGCACGGAATACGGGTCATGCAGATACTGAAATGCACTTCAGAAAAAATAATAATAAAAATAACCAAAATGTTAAAAGAGGAAATAGGTAGGACCAAAACCGATGACATAGTCGCCAATGTCTCTGGAAATAAAAATTACCAGAAGCAGAACAATCGAAACAGAAACAACAATATTAATGTCACAACAGCGATGACAATCAAAGACAATTTATTAATTGAAAATCCAAAAATGTCCGAAAACCAACAGCTTTCGCCCATACTTTAATGAAAAAAATTATTCCTTTTCAAACATATCACCCCTTATTGAAGCACTCTTCTAAACAAACTCGTATAAAAGAAAATATAACTATGTTGTGGATGCGCCATCCCTCATCGAAAAATCCAGATTTGAAAAACTAACAAGAGAAGCTTGTAATATTAAAAATACGAAATGAATATTAAAATGAACTACTTAATTACTTTCGAAAAATCGACTTAGGTCAATTATTTTCGAGGCTCACACTGGAAGCCGTTAATCTGGGAATCACCAATTTATTCCTTAGATGACAAATTGCTTTATTATACCCGGGTTAAAGACTTTAAAGAAATGGGAAACATAAACCTTAATGACATTCACATCGCGATAACGCCTAAAACAACTTATTTAAATGACAAAAAATTTATCGCTAAAATAATAAAATAATTTCACGATGATCCTGGTAATGGTGGCCTCCCAGGAATCAATCGAACAACAAATAAAATTTGATATAGTCCAAATCGACACTATTGGACCATTGCCAAAGTCTGAACACGGCAATGAATACGCAGTCACAATTCATTGTGACCTGACAAAATATTTAATATCAATATCAATAAAAACAAAACATGCAAAAGCTGTAGCAAAAGCTATATTTAATAATTTTATTCCTATCTATGGCCCTATGAGGACGCTCATGACGGACATGGGTACAGAGTACAAAAATAGCATTTAAACAGAATTATGCAAATTACTTAAAATAAACCACCAAACTTCAACACCCCACCATCATCAAACACTGGGTGCAGTAGAACGCACCCATAGAACTTTCAATGAATATGTACGATCCTATATATCTCTTGACAAAGATGACTGGGACGAATGGTTAAAGTACTTTACATATTGCTACAATACCACCCCATCTACTGTTCATGGCTGCTGCCCTTTTGAACTTATTTTTGCAAAAAACCCCCCAAATACGACTTTTTGGTGAAATCTAAAATAAGCCCTCTTTACAATCATGAGGTTAAGTTTAGATTACAGGTAGCACTTAACAGATCCACCTCGTTAGTAAGTAAAGCTAAAGAAAAACAAATAATTAATTTTGATAGAAATACAAATAGAATAACCATGAATATAGGAGACTTAGTGTAAGTTAAAAACAACACAGGGCATAAGCTAGATAACAGTTATAAGGGACCATACGAAATAGTAAGCATAGACGAAAGAAATAACTATACATTAGCAAATAAAAAAAAATTTTAAATCCATAAGGATAGGTTAAAGTTTGCACATCAAAACGGAATATATATTAAAAACAAAAACAAAACGAGAAGGCAAAGCTAACTTCGACTGTGCCGAAGTTTTAATACACTTGAAAAACTTTACTCCAACTGATTTAACCGGTAAAATATATATAGGATATAGATATCAGATATTTAAAATTTTTAAATCATTGATAATAAAAATTTCATACCTTAAAAAAAACTTTTCTTAGTAAAACACATTTTCCGACCGATCGGTCCTATGGCAGCTATATGCTATAGTCATCCGATTTTGATAAATTTCTTCAAAATTATGTGAAAGCATATAAAACTAATATATACCAAGATTGGTGACGCTACTATAGAAAACAAACATGTTTTTCTCACTAGAACTAGTTTTTTGACCGACCGTTTCTATGGCAGCTATATGCTATAGTCATCCAAATTTGATACATTTTTCCAGAATTATGTGGAAACATATAAAACTAACATATAGCAAAATTAGACGATACGATGGAAAACAAAAAAAGTTTTTCTCACTAACACTTGTTTTCCGACCGATCGTTCCTATGGCAGCTATATGATATAGTCATCCGATCCGGCCAGTTCCGACATATTAGTTGCGTGCAAAAAAGAAGATTCTGGGAAAATTTCAGCTCGATAGCTTTTAAAACTGAGGGGACTAGTTCGCGTAAAACAGACAGACAGACGGACAGACGGACGGACGGACAGACGGAATTGAACTTAGCTCGTCGTCCTGATCAAGAATATATGTTTATGTGGTCGGAAATATTTCTATGCGTTACAAACTTCTAGGCAAAATTAATATACACTTTTCCCAGTGTATAAAAAAATTATTAATAAGTAAAAATAAAATTACTTATAAAAGATATATATATATAAAGATATATTTTGAAGAATAATTCCATTTAATAATTACATTATTCTTTTTTTAAATTATTATAATTATATTAACCATTACCGAATTACTTGCTCATTTTATAATAATTAAAATAAAAATTACAAATTACTATATTAATTTGTAATAATTAAAATAAAACTACAAATTACTATATTAATTTGTAATAATTAAAATAAAAACTACAAATTACTATATTAATTTGTAATAAAATTTTCGAAATACAAATTACTATATAATTTGTAATAAAATTTTGAAAACACAAATTACTCAAGTAATTTGTAATAAAATTTTTCGAAAAGTCGGGAAATTCCCGGAAAATTCCATATGGAAATAACTATTTTTCATCCGATTGGCTTCAAACTCGGTTTGTAAGGATAGTATACTAAGTAATTGGACATGAGATTTTCCGAGTCTTTGGAAAATCCGCACACAAAGAAAATACCCGGAAAATTCTATATGAACGAGAGCGTAAGTTTAAGTCGGCCCTGCTCGACTTCGATATACCCGTTACTCAGGGTAAGGTTGCCCAAATTGTGGGAGATATGAGGTATTTATCAAATTGCGTGGGTGGCAACTCTTCTATCGTTCATCTGATCGAAAAATGATGTATGGCGGATCGATAGGGTAATGATGATTAAAATATATGTTTGAACAATCTATTTTCAAAATTGTGGGAGATATGGAGGGTTTTTTTCATATTGCGGGGGGGGGGGGGGGCGGGGCAAAATTTTTAACAAACTTGATCTGCGTGCAGAAGATACAAGTCTACACTGAAAATATGGTAGCTCTATCTCTTATAGTTCCTGAGATCTAGGTGTTCATACAGACGGACGGACAGACAGTCGTCAAATATTCTTATTTGACGACGATGCATCGTCGGAGGCGATTTTAGCCTTCTATTTTTATACACTTGAAAAGTGTATATTAATTTTGCCCAGAAGTTTGTAACGCATAGAAATATTTATTTCCGACCACATAAACTATATATATTCTTGATCAGGACGACGAGCCGAGTTCAATTCCGTCTATCCGTCCGTCCGTCTGTCCGTCTGTCCGTCTGTCCGTCTGTCTGTCTGTCTGTTTCTACGCGAACTAGTCCCTCAGTTTTAAAGCTATCGAGCTGAAATTTTGCACAGAGTCTTCTTTTTACTGCACGCAACTAATATGTCGGAACCGGCCGGATCGGATGACTATATCATATAGCTGCCATAGGAACGATCGGTCCAAGAACTAGTTCTAGTGAGAAAAACTTTTTTGTTTTCCATTGTAGCGTCACTAATCTAGGTATATGTTAGTTTTATATGTATTCACATAATTCTAGAAAAATGTATAAAAATCGGATGACTATAGCATATAGCTGCCATAGAAACGGTCGATTAAAAAACTAGTTCTAGTGAGAAAAACTTCTTTGTTTTTCATCGTAGCGTCACTAATCTTGGTATATGTTAGTTTTATATGCTTTCATATATTACAGGAAAAATTTATCAAAATCGGTGGACTGTATTATATAGCTCCCATAGAAACGGTCGGTCAAAAAACTACTTCTAGTGGGAAAAAACTTTTTTGTTTTTCCATCGTAGCGTCACCAATCGTGGTATATATTAGTTTTATATGCGTCAACACAATTCTGGAAGATTTGATCAAAATCGGATGACTATAGCATATAGCTGCCATAGGACCGATCGGTCGAAAAATGTGTTTCAAATTTTTATTATCAATGATTTAAAAATTTTAAATATCTGATATCTATATCCTATATATATTTTACCGGTTAAATCAGTTGGAGTAAAGTTTTTCAAGTGTATTAAAACTTCGGCACAGTCGAAGTTAGCTTTGCCTTCTCGTTAATAATTATTTTTATTTGCGGAGGACTTGAAAATCAGCTTTCGATGTCGATAACGATACGAATTTTCTTGACCAAACACTAATAACAGACAGCTCTGTAGAGAAAAATGTTATGGCCAGTCTGTCGGCGATTCTGCACCCGGCAGGATCGCCAAGGAATGTCAAATAACAACACCAAGCTTTCTGTTGGTTGTTGCCCGTGAGGCCAGGCAAATATGAATGACTCTTTATTCTTTAAATCAAAAGTCTTAGACCTAAATATATAAAGTTTGGCTGCGCTTCTGCATATACATACACTCTAAATAAAAAGTGCCCCAAATCGCCCTGAAAATTAGAAATTCGGCTATAATTTCCAGCCTAAGGTGCTTCACCCTAAATTTAAGAAAAAAAATTTCTAAATATTGTGGTCAGTTTTTCTAAAATTCAATGCAATATTTTTCTTAAACCAAGGTCAAAAACCTTTAATATTAGAAAATAATTTCTATATTTTAGAAAACAATTTTCTAATAATCAGAAAATGAATTTCTCAAAAGAAGAAAACAATTTTCTCAAAAGTAGAAAATTATTTTCTTATAAGTACGAGAAATTTTCTGAAATGAAGAAAATTATTTTCTAAAAATCAGAAAACTTTTTCTGAAGAGGAGAAAATTATTTTCTTTATTTAAGAAAATTATAGAAAAAATATTTTTCTCAAAGGAAGAAAATTGTTTTCTTTATTTCAGAAAATTATATTCTTAAAAGAAAAATTTTTTCTCAAATTTAGAAAAATATTTCCTTTAATTTAGATAATATTTTCTAGGTTTTACGATGTATTTTCTGAAAAAAGAGTAATTTTTTCTAAAATAAACAAACTTATTTCTTAAGAAATGTATATAAATTGTATTTTATTAAATTGTTTTTTAAATACATCTTAAAAATAAAACTTTGGCTTCACAAACAATTCATTATTGAGCTTATGGAATTCAACAGGTCGATATTCTAAGTCACTTAGTCTAATTAGCTTATATTCTATGTTATTGTTACAAAGTTTTTTATAGAATGTAAGGTGTTCACTAAATAGTGTCTTAATGAGAACGCACAAAAAGAACACGCTTTCTTCAAATACAAATATTTCTTTGATTTCATATGATACAAAAACTGGGTTTACTTCATATACAATGTAATGTCTTTTGTAAATGATATTTTTACATTTTATGTAAGAGTAGCAAACTGCGCTATCAATGTCAGGAACAAATTTTTTGAGAGTTTCGGAAAAAACAGAATTAGTTGCCAAACACTTTGTTTTACTAAATATTATATGATTAATATTAAAGTTTTGAAGCAAATAAGCAAAATTAAGACCGATTTTAACAGAAATAGATAATAAAATGTTTTTTCGAGAAGTAATATTCTTTGCATATGATTTTAGAGTTCTATGTTTTGACTCAAACGGAAACGTCCACAAATATTTCAGGGGTCCTGACTCTTCAACTATTCTATGGTAGTGGTTCAAAAAATGATGTTTTGGCTTTAGTGAGTCATTGAACAAAATTGTGTACTGTCTATTGTGACTCTTAATAATTTCTTTAAGTACGTTTATATCGCTACGAGTATACTCAGACAGGGTAATTTGTTCCACCAAATTCATTAAATTTTTTACGAACTGCCAAACTATATCATTTTCTGGAACTAGGTCTCCAATCATTAAAGGAAAGTAAGTAATAAACGTTAAAAGCTCTCTTGCAGTTGCTTTTATATTAAATTTTTTAAGCAGATTAATTTTAAAAGGTTGGCACAAATTTCCAATTTCCCTTTCCCCATATTGAAAGTGAGTTTTTCTAGCGTTTAAAATATCTATGGTTATTATATTGTTTTGAACATAGTATAAAACAATATGGCAAATGTCATATTTTAAAACAGCTTCAATACTATGCAATTGCTCCCATTTAAGGACGCCGAGAGCCTCAATGGAAATGTTGTGATCTGTACCAAAAATTTTTTTATATAAAATAAGCTGAAAAAAGTACCACATACATATGCTATGTATGCATACATATATATTATATGTAAATATATGAACAGACCATATACTTTAAAATACATATGTACATACATACATGCATGCATTCCTCGTAAATTATATTTTACTTACCGGAAAATATTTTTCCAAACGCTTGGCCATTTAATTTCGCGAGAAATGCCTCCATTATTCAAAAGCGGTTGCGCACAACTAAATATAAAAACGCAGTACACGACGCTGCTGCGCAAACGAACAGTGCAGCCGTTATGTGCAAGCACTCGTCCTCTTCTTTCCTGCACGATAGACAGCGTTATCGACTTAGCTTTTTATACCCTTGCAGAGGGTATATTAAAATTGTCACGATGTTTGTAACGCATAGAAGGAAGCATCTCCGACCCCATAAACTATATATATTCTTGATCAGCATGACGAGCTGAGTCTATATAGCCATGTCCGTCTGTCCGTCTGTCCGTCCGTCTGTTTCTATGCTATCTCCTCCCTCAGTTTTAGAGCTATCTTGACCAAACTTTGCAAAAAGTCTTTAAATACACATAGGCTGCACATTTGTCGGAATCGGCCGGATCGGATGATTATATCATATAGCTGCCATAGGAACGATCGGTTCATAAACTAGTTCTAGTGAGAAAAACTTTTTTGTTTTCTATTGAATCGTCACCAAACTTGGTATATATTAGTTTTATACACCTTCACACAATTCTGGAAAAATTTATCAAAATCGGATGACTATAGCATATAGCTGCCATATAAACGGTCAGTAAAAAAACTAGTTCTAGTGAGAAAAACTTTTTTGTTTTCTATTGAATCGTCTCCAAACTTGGTATATATTAGTTTTATACCCCTTCACACAATTCTGGAAAAATTTATCAAAATCGGATGACTATAGCATATAGCTGCCATATAAACGGTCAGTAAAAAAAACTAGTTCTAGTGAGAAAAACTTTTTTGTTTTCTATTGAATCGTCACCAAACTTGGTATATATTAGTTTTATACCCCTTCACACAATTCTGGAAAAATTTATCAAAATCGGATGACTATAGCATATAGCTGCCATATAAACGGTCGGTCAAAAAACTAGTTGTAGTGAGAAAAACTTTTTTGTTATCAATGGTAGTGACTTTCAAAAACTGCAAGGGTATTTAAAACATCGGCGTAGCCGATGTTAGCCTTCTATTTTTTTTAGCTAATTATTGCTAATGTTAGCTGTTTTAAGTTGCCATTTCCGCTTTTTTTTTCGCATTATTCCACAATTTGCAATATTTTTTTGCGCAAATGATCAAATTGCTTAAAAATACACTTTGAATGCCAAAACCACAATAAATGCAACTCCCACACTAACACTAAATTAATTACCTTACTACATATTAAAATCTAAGTAACAATGAGCAGCACCGTGCACGTGTTCTTAACTGCTTGTTTCACGCTCTTCATCTTGGTTGGGCCTTTATTTATTTTTTAGAAAAACGCCCTATATTCTACGGAATTTTTTTCTAAAAACATTGGTTACTTTTCTGAAAATTATTTTCAGAAAAATTACACTGATATTAAGAAAATGTGGTAGGAATTTTAAGGGCTTTTATGCTCTGAAATCAAAGGTCAATTTCGCCCTAGATTTTAGAAAGTGAGTTTAGAAAAATCCACCCTATTTATTAGAAAAACGCGCAACTTTCTGGTTTTTAGAAAGGTTTTTTTCTAAAAATATCTTTTAAGGGCATTCTTTTCTAAATACAAAAAAACTTTTTCTGTTAATTAGACAATTTTTCTAAACAACAGGGCGATTTTAAAAGTAGGGCGATTTTCTAAAATGCATGGCAAATTTTTTTTAGAGTGTATGTGCCAGTAAATAAGTTTGAGCGGCTGCTCCCATACGGTGTATTTACCCTTCAGTTCCATCGGGAGCAATTTCTCCCTTTCATGGCTGAACTCTTGGGTGAATTCAGAGCTGAGTTGGCGCTGCAAATTTATGACCGATATTCTGCTCATGTTCGTAACTCAAATGATGTGGCGAAAAATCAGAATATATTATAACGAGAGCGTAAGTTGAAGTCGGCCCTGCTCGA
>JAEIFT010000629.1:0-42500 GCA_018904225.1 Lordiphosa mommai | reverse complement strand
TAGTCAGTAGGGAGAGCAAATGCGTTGCGCTTTTAAGTTTTTCTTCGATTAGGAGATATCGAGTTATTTTCAGTTTAACGACGGTGAAATACCCTTTGATATCGTTCTAAACACATTTATATATAAATTGCTTTAATACTTAATTAATTATATGAGATTTTAGGTTAGGTAGTTCCGGCTGGCCCCCGCAGGGGGACCACACATAGACTGTTTAGTCCTTAGTGAGACCGGGTTTCGACTTTTAGTAGTCCGCAAGGATCTGACGTCCTGGCGAATGCCAGTATATTTGTTAGGGGTCTCCTGGCTACTTCTTCCAGTGAGGCAATCCAGGGTGCATGGAGGTGTTGCAATCTTTGCCTTGCTACTGCTGGACATTAGAAGTCTGCAGTATCTTCTTTGGAGATGTAGTAAATAGTGCGTACGGTGATTGTCTTTTTGTCTTACAATGATTTTGGAGATTCTGCAGCCGGTTGTGTTTCTCCACTTTTCCGCTGCCTCGTTTGAAGCTATCTCTTCCATTTTGCTGTGTCGCGTCTGGAAGTGAGATAGGTAGGTGTATTATCGCTTCTTGGCTAAGTGCAACTCCGGCTTTTGCCAGGCTGTCTGCCGTCTCATTTCCGTCAATGACCTGGTGGCTTGGGATACAGTAGATCTGCACCCTTCTAGAGGTGCTGAGAGAATCTAGTGCTTCCCTACCAGACAGGACAATTTTGGAGTTGATGGCGTGCCTATGCATGGCCTTGATTGCCGCTTGACTATCTACGTATATATTTACTTTTTTGTCGCTTGGAGCGAGTAGTTCTGCCATCTCTGCTGCTTTTTCTTTATTGCGAAGACTTCCGCCTGAAATATGGTGCAGTGGTTTGGCAGTTTATAGCTGAGCTTCATTTCCGGCTCTTCGCAGTATATTGCAGCTCCGACTCCTAGATCCATCTTTGAGCCGTCAGTGAAAATGTGTGTTGCTTCTTGGGCCAGTCCTGTACGCCAGTCATCTGGTCCCAATGATGTTGATGTGCTTGTGAAGCTGGTACTGGGGATCATGTAGTCTGTGCTACTGTTGATCTCTTGCCAATCATGCTGTGCCCATAGCTTTGTAGTGCCATGGTGCCTGTCGCACATAGACGTTGTGCAGTCTTTGTGCAAACAGGCGTGCTTGGATGTCCAGGGGGTTGACATCTAGGATGAGTTCCAGAGCTTTGGTTGGGGTGGACCTCAGCGCCCCCGTTATGCAGACCATGGCCTGCCGCTGGGTCCTCTCCATTAGTTTCAGGTACGTGGATTTCTCCGTGGCCTGCCACCATACCAGTATACCGTGGAGTAGTATCGGTCTTACGACTGAAATGAAGACCCAGTGCATCAGTTTTGGTGAGAGGCCCCATGTGCTGCTCAGCATCTTCTGGGATGCATATAGTGCAGCAGTTGCCTTTTTCACCCTTTCCTCTACATTGAGTCTCCAGGACAGTTTGCTGTCAATTACTACTCCAAGATATTTGACGTTCTTCTTTGGTATGAGTGTCGTCCCATTAATCTTCGGTGGAGTCCATCGCGGAACCTTGTATCTCTTAGTGAAGAGAATGAGGTCCGTCTTCTCCGCATTGATACTAAGTCCGGCTTCCGTGGCCCACTGTAGTATTTCTTTGAGTGTGGAGTCCATGATTGAGCTGAGAGTCGATGGACATTTTCCCGTGATAATTATGCTTATGTCGTCTGCATATGCGGTTATCTTGGGTGCTTTCCTGCGAAATTTAATTAATAGTTCGTTGACCACGAGGTTCCATAGGAGGGGTGAGAGTACTCCGCCCTGAGGCGTGCCTCCGTGTGCCTCCTTAGTTATGGTCGCGGTACCCCACTCAGCTTGGACTTTTCGGCAGCTCAGCAGGTTGTGTATCCAATAGTCCAATGCCTTGTGTGTTGCTGTGGCTCTTAAGCTTCGCATTATCGCATCAGTTGTGACGTTGTTGAACGCACCTGATATGTCGAGAAATGCGCCGAGTGCAAACTCGTGTTGGTGAAGTGCTTTCTCGATGGTGGCTACTAGCGAGTGTAGCGCTGTTTCCACCGACTTACCTTTGGTGTATGCGTGTTGATTTGGTTCCAGGTTCAGGTTCATGCCTTCCCTTATGTGGAGGTCCAGTATTTTTTCCATTGTTTTGAGCAGGAATGATGTTAGGCTGATAGGCCTGTAGTCTTTGGTTGCACGTGACTGCATTTTCCTGCTTTGGGCAGAAAAAACAACACGTGCTGTTCTCCAGGCTACAGGTATATATCCCCACATCAGACATGCCTTGTAAATGGTTTGAAGCCATGGGACGATTAGTTGTTTGGTCGTCTTCAGCATGGCCGGAAATATGCCGTCCAGTCCAGGGGACTTAAAGCTCGCAAACGAGTCTATTGCCCATTGGATTTTCTCTGGGGTGACTATGTTGGTTGGGATGTTTATTTCTTGTGCATGCATGTTATGGATCGAATCTGGCTCCGTTGCCATTGTGCAGCCGGGGAAGTGTGCGTCGAGAAGGGCGCATGTGGCTTCCTGGCTATTCTCCGTCCATTTTCCTTCATCGGTTTTTAGTTGACTCTGCATAGGGGGCTGCTTTGAAAGCAGTTTCCTGAGTCTTGCCGTTTCTGAGACCTTCTCGATGTTGGAGCAGTAGGTTCTCCACGAAGATGCGAAGTCTTATTTTATATTCGTCCCAGATGATCGTTTCATCCGCTTGCCTGGCGAGCTTGAAACATTCTTGGACGTCTTTCCTCTGCTCCTTCAGTGCAGGAGTCCACCAAGGGGGTCTGGTTCTCCGTTTGCTGACTGTAGGTCTGCATGAGGCTTTGAACGCTTCTGTTAGGTGGGACGTGAGTGTCCTTACGGACTTCTCAATGTCATCCACCGAGCAGATGTCCATTGGCGTGGTTATTTTTCGTTGAGCTGTTGTAAGGAACTTTCTCCAGTCAGTGTTCCGAGGGTTCCTATACACACTGCGCGTTTGGTTGTATTGGAGGGTTTGTAGAAGGAGGGTTTTTCTAGGACCCTCCATTCAGATACCCGCGTGTTATTCCCTAAGGTCAGTGTTAGGTCTAGGACATTGGTAGATGTTGGTCCCACGAATGTGGGTTCTTCTCCAACGTTTTCTATACTTAGATCTACTTGTAAGATAAAGTTTAAAAGAGACTCACCCCTGTCGTTGATATCTGGGCTGCCCCAGACTGAATGGTGTGCATTTGCGTCCGTACCTGTCACGAGAGTTTGCTTCTTCGAGCTCGCCACCGCCGTTAGTTTTCCGAGTTCGGCTGGTGGTGCCTCTCGCTCGTGTGCCATGTAGCAGGATGCCATCAGAATAGGCTCATCCTTGCCACCTTCCACGGCCACCACAGTGAGGTCGTCTGTGCTGTAATTAGTCATAAGATAAGCATAGATACCTTTTCAACCAGAATGGCTGTCCTTGCTCTACTTACCGCGGTGGGGTAGCAGCTCCGCCGACGCAAGTTTGCTCTTATGCAGGTTTATTTGGAGGACCTTTAACAGCTTGTCCGTCCACAGCCTCCGTTGGTCTGGATGGGTCGACTTCCATCGTCGGGTCACCATCCTTCTCCCTTACTGCATCGTTTATTTCGAGACTGGTGGCTTTTTCGACCATTGCGTCAATGCCTAAGTCCTTTTCCACCTCTCCAGCCTCTAGCGTGTGCTCGTTTTTATCCTCGGGGTGGCGTTTTTTGAGGCTTAGGTGCACGTTCCCCACTCCCCATGCCATCGTCCCGAATCTTGGGTACAGAATGTCGTCCGCCTCCTTATTGATCTGATGACCATCTGCTGCCCGTTCTTTTCGGGCTTAGCAATATGGAGAATCTTCCAGTCTCCGGTTGGCACTTCTGGGTTTTGATATTGGAGGAGTTTTAATGCTCGCTCCGGTGGTACAACCCGTGGGAAGAGCACCTTCGCCTTCGGGTCGGACGGGATACAAGTCCTCTCAACAACCTCCAGCTGGGCGTTCTCCCACAGGTTCCCCATATCAGCCACCGTTCTCGTGACCCACTGAGGGTGAGATCGTCCCTTGCGCTTGAGGATTTTGACTCCGAATAGCCAACCTGCCCCGTCGAAAGCAACAGCGGGTTGGGCTACGGCGTCGTCCATCCTCTTGTAAATTGCCTCGAACAGCTCTTCTTCGACCTTCTTCCACTGCTCGGGCGTCATTTTAACGTTGGGGTCGCTCTTGTCCACGAGGGCTACGGTCAGGTGCCGTTTTGCCACGTCGCTTGCAGACTCCTCTAAGTGTTTCTTGGGGTGGGGGTGAGTCTGGTCATGCGGTCGTGAGCGCAGCCTTTTGCTGGCCGGAGCTTCTGCCGAAGCTACCTTGACCTGCTCAGTCGAGCGCTGACGTTTAGTCGTCAGGCTTTCTTCGACCTTCGCCGTCTTGGCCAGCTCAGCTGATCGCTGACATTTGATGGCCAGACTCTCCTCCACCTTGTTTGCAAATTTATCGGAGTTAGCCTGCATGGACTTCCTCTCCGCAAAGTGCTTGCGACCTTCTTCAATCTTTTGCTCGGCCCATGTCAACTTGCTTTTGTCCTCTGGGGATAAGCTGTCGCTGTTGCCGAGCCGCGCTTTTATTTTAAGAGCTGCCTTGTATTGGGCCTTTGCTCGCATGCCCTCCTTGGTTCGTTTGGGTCCTACCTTGCGCGAGGTACTGGCACCTTCCTGAGTTGGGAGAACAGCAGCTTTTCTTCGGCCTCTGTCGTTATTGAACCTCCATGTGATTCGCAGTCCGAGTATATTTCTACTGCGGTACCGCGCCACACTTTGGTTGTCGTATCCGTGGCAGTAGGTTTTGCACTGTCTAGGCCTGCTCCAACCTCGACAGAGTTTGTTGTGTGACCGCTGGCGACACGTAGAGAAGGATTTCCCCCACCGTGCCCGCCGGTGGTAGCAGTCACGCTTCCCACCGACGTTTGGGCTGACATCCCAGCCCTGTTTGATCCTTTAGGACTTCCATGTTGAACATATTGTTTCTGGAGTCCAACCCATAGCGTTTTTATGCCTTCCGCCAGGCACCTCTAACCATGGTCCAGTCTCCAGTATCTTCGATGTTTCCATCGGAGAATACTGTACCAGAACCTTAGCTAGGTACTGCATGACCTAAGGTGTAGAACGTGCAATTGACACTAGGTACTACCCATTCTTCTCTAAGGTACATTCAGTGCCCATTGCCCGGCCGACACCCTCGGGGAGGGTTCAGTTAGAGGATTTTTGTCGACCTATGAGATTTTAATAAAAGGAAAAATATTGAAAGAATAGCAGTTTATATATATAATTTTAATTATAATAATTATGAATTATATAATTATAATTTTTTAATAGAATAAAATTATTATTCCCCGATCGTTTTATAACAGCAGATTATAAGATTATGATTTTTTCCCAAAAAAAATAAGAAAAGTGTTTACAAGGCTGAATTATAAAACCCCACGATACCCACTAATATTTTGTGCACCGAAAGTGTAAGGCGTAAAGTGTGTTTTCTATATCTACTTTTTCGGCAAAAGTTAGTTCATTTCGTGACGCTAAGGTGAACGCATATTGCGTTCGACGGCAAACGTAAGTATTTATGCACATTATTTTCAAACAGACAAAAATATAAATCTTATTTAAATTCATAAATTTCAGAGAAAAGTCCGAGTAAACAAAACATGGATGAGATAAAAAGTAAGATGGAAAAAGCATTTTATCCTTAGAGGTATAAATACTAAATTGGATAATACTATAAATTTTTGTTCCAGAATCAGCTTCGAAAAACTAAACACATGAAGGAAAAACGCATAAATAAAACAAACTCTGAAAAGCAAAAATAATAAAAAGAGAAATAACAAAAATATAATATTAAATAAAATTTATTTTTTAAAATTTTTGAGCGAATTACCTACAGATAACAAGTAGTTACTGCAGTAGCTAGCTACGCACTGACTACTTATCGGTAGCGATTCGCTAGCGCTGTTTTCGCTAACTTTTCGCTTGGACATGCCCATACAAAAGTAATCCGTACAGCCCATTGCTGGTAATCCAGCGAGTATCAGTCAGGGGTTACCAAATCGCTAGTTTTTCGCTAGCGTAGCGCTAGCTACGGGTACTAAAAGGTATAACCATGGCTCCACCAACAAAACGGCAGCGTGAAGCTACTGCTACTGACCTGGCGGCTCTAATGCCAATCCAGGAAACACATCTGAAGTTCTATCTCCTATAATGTTCCAGCTCATCGATCAGAAATTTGAGGATCTGGTCAAAGCCATCAATGATGGTGTTCTTCACACTGAGCAGCGGGTTCTGCTTGCTATTTAGGAAAGACCTCAAAGGAATCGAATTATTCTGCTAACTTTAATAATGCAATTATGACAATTATTGGCAAACAATAGTAGCAGACGTAAATGATCTCAGTCATAATTTTGTGCAATCTGAAGTACCTGAGGCTACCTATAATCCTAATTTATTGCACTTTGATAGCTATTGAAAAAATCTAATGGCCCAACACGGTCATTTTCTTCTTAATTCGACTTCGACTCGATCTAAAAGTTTTATATAGTATTTCTTTGTTAGGCTTTTCTAATCCCTTATCAACGCAATTTCATTTAAGTTGACAGCCTTTATCTGTCGTCTTATTAATGAGCCATATTTTTTTTACTGATGATACAAATATTCATTTATACTGAACAAAACTGCACTACTTGATTTATTCTATCAGCTCTTGTTTCCAAGATATAGCGGAAAACGGAGTTGTGTTTTTTTTCCCTTTGGAATTTCTTGTGGTCACCGGTGGTCCAATCCATTCGACAGAGCATATCAATGCTTCTGTAAAAAATCAAACGCGCTGTACAGGATCAGTCGAAAGTCTCGAAAGTCAGACAATTCTCGATTTATGACCATTTTTACTAAATAGATCATTCCCTTTAAGCTGGATTTCAATGTTAGCCATTTTAGCAGATGAAGTAAAACCGAAGTGAGTTTTGAAATCAGTGCACATAAATGAATCGTAATAATAATATTTTTTTATCAACAAGGCTGCACTACACACAGTTGGCCATTTTGTTGTCCAGTGTAATTAATAAAAAAAAAATTGAATATTTTGCAATTTATTAAAATTCGTACATGTATATTGTGTATTAATGCACATTTAAACATTCATTTTTACTAGATAAGCCAACATTCAATTCATCATGAATCGACTGATTTAAACTCCGAAACTGATGCAGATGTAATTGCGGCCGGAGAGTTTGTCGATCTACTTAAAACTTCACAAGTCGTTTATAGGACACTGAATTCTCCCAAAGGTGGTATCATAGGCATTCCGCCTAATTATCAATATTGCGTTCAAGGATTCTTTTTACCAGTGGAACATGCGACATATGAATTTATAAACTATCATCCATTCACACAGTACCTTCGAGTCTCGGCAGAGGTAAGTCACTTTGTTTATCTAAGTAATTTTATAAATAATTTTTAAATTTTTATACCCGTTACTCATACAGTACAAAGGGTATACTAAGTTCGTGCAAATGTATGTAACAGACAGAAAGAAGCATCTCCGACCCCATAGAGTATATATATTCTTCGTTTGAATCAATGGCCGAGTCCCATATAGACATGTCCGTCCGTCTGTATGAACACCTAGATCTCAAAGACTATCAGATAGCTCTGTGTAGATCAGTCATGTGCTTAAAAAATTTGAATGAACCCATCTTATTGGAAAATCTTAACGATTTTAAATATGCAAACCTTAATAAAATGCGATTTTTTTAAAAGATATAGTGGACCGTATTTCAGTTTTAAGAAAACACCATTTTTTGGTAATTTAATCCACTTTTAGGTACAATATCACGAAAACTACGTAACGAATCGTCATAACTTTTTTGTTATTGATTGATGTATTTATTTAGTGAATAATTAAAAAAAAAATTACTGTACCCTTTTTTGTTTCTCCTGGTAAGTCGCAATTTACCAATTGTCCATTTTTACACTATTTGCCATATTTCAAAATATCTTCTTTGATTATTCCTTTACCTAATTTAAACGTTTTCAACATGTTGAAGATGGGTCTTCTGATCCACGAAAAGCGTTAGAGTCCACTAGTTTTTGTTAAAAAATATTAATCTATTAGATATACCTTGTCTCATTAATAGTAAAAATTATTTTGAAAAAAACTTTAAAAACATAAAAAACGAGAGCGTAAGTTGAAGTCGGCCCTGCTCGACTTCGATATACCCGTTACTCAGGGTAAGGTTGCCCAAATTGTGGGAGATATGAGGAATTTTTCATATTGCGGGGGCGGTAACTCTTCAATCGTTCATCTGATCGAAAAATGTATGGCGGATCGATAGGTAATGATGATTTAAATATATGTCTAGAAGGTTCGAACAATCAATTTTCAAAATTGTGGGAGATATGAGGTTTTTTCATATTGCGGGGGCGGGAGGGGGCGTGGCAAAAATTTGAAACAAACTTGATCTGCGTGCAGAAGATACAAGTCTACACTGAAAAAATGGTAGCTCTAGCTCTTATAGTTCCTGAGATCTAGGTGTTCATATAGACAGACAGACAGACGGACAGACGGACAGACGGACAGACGGACAGACAGACAGACAGACGGACATGTCTATATCGACTCGGCTATTGATGCTGATCAAGAATATATATACTTTTTGGGGTCGGAGATGCTTCCTTCTGCCTGTTACATACATTTGCACGAACTTAGTATACCCTTTTTACTCTACGAGTAACGGGTATAAAAATAATTCGAAATAAGATTATTAATTTTTTTTTTTTTAATTTTTTTAGATAACACAGTGTTACAAATCAAAACGAGAGCGTAAGTTGAAGTCGGCCCTGCTTGACTTCGATATACCCGTTACTCAGGGTAAGGTTTTTTTTAAGAATATTTTATTAGATCACAAATTGTGGAAGATATGAGTTTTTTTTACAAATTGCGGGGGTGGCAACTCTACTATAGCTCATCTGATCGGGAAATGAAGTATGGCGGATCGATAGGTAATGATAATTAAAATATATATCTGGAAGGTTCGAACAATCCATTTACAAAATTGTGGGAGATTTGAGGTATTTTTCAAATTGCGGGGGCGGGAACTTTTCTATCGTTCATCTGATCAAGAAATGATGTATTGCGGATCGATAGGTAATGATGATTTAAATATATGTCTGAAAGGTTCGAACAATCTATCTTCAAAATTGTGGGAGATATGAGTTTTTTTACAAATTGCGGGGGAGGCAACTCTACTATAACTCATCTGATCGGAAAATGATGTATGGCGGATCGATATGTAATGATGATTAAAATATATATCTGGCAGGTTCAAACAATCCATTTTCAAAATTGTGGAAGATTTGACGTATTTTTCAAATTGCGGGGGCGGGAACTTTTCTATCGTTCATCTGATCAGAAAATGATGGCGGATCTGTAGGTAATGATGATTAAAATATATGTCTAGAAGGTTTTAACAATGTATTTTCAAAATTGTAAGAGATTTGAGGTATTTTTCAAATTGCGGGGGCGGCAACTCTACTATCGTTCGTCTGATCGGAAAATGATGTATGGCGGATCAATAGGTAATGATGATTAGAATATATGTCTAGAAGGTCCGAACACTCTATTTTTAAAATTGTGGGAGATATGAGGTTTGTTTCATATTGCGGGGGCGGGAGGGGGCGTGGCAAAAATTTGAAACAAACTTGATCTGCGTGCAGACAATACAAGTCTACACTGAAAAAATGGTAGCTCAAGCTCTTATAGTCTCTGAGATCTAGGTGTTCATACAGACAGACGGACAGACGGACAGACGGACGGACGGACGGACGGACGGACGGACAGACGGACAGGTCTATATCGACTCGGCTATTGATGCTGATCAAGAATATATATACTTTATGGGGTCGGAAATGCTTCCTTCTGCCTGTTACATACATTTGCACGAACTTAGTATACCCTTTTTACTCTACGAGTAACGGGTATAAAAATTTGAAAATACTTTTCACGGGACACAGTGCGGTTGTGGGGCTGGTCGAGTATAGCATTTCCTCATACTTCGTTTGTTCAATGCACCCCCAAAATCTGAAGTTATGGCCCAAAAACCGCTTTTTGCATTTTTCCTTCATTAAGTTGACAATTCTGATAGCAACGGAATGAATCTAATATATTATAATCAGTGGTTATATAGATTCAACGCGATGGCTGAGAAATGCAGGTTACAGATATGGAAATTACACCTTTTTATACACTTGAAAAGTGTATATTAATTTTGCCCAGAAGTTTGTAACGCATAGAAATATTCATTTCCGACCACATAAACTATATATATTCTTGATCAGGACGACGAGTCGAGTTCATTTCCGCTTGTCCGTCCGTCCGTCTGTCTGTCCGTCTGTCTGTCTGTCTGTCTGTCTGTCTGTCTGTCTGTCTGTCTGTCTGTCTGTTTCTACGCGAACTAGTCTCTCAGTTATCGAGCTGAAATCTTGCACAGAGTCTTCTTTTTACTGCACGCAACTAATATGTCGGAACCGGCCGGATCGGGTGACTATATCTTATAGCTGCCATAGGAACGATCGGTCGAAAAATAAGTCTTTGTGAGAAAAACATTTTGGATTTCCATCGTAGCGTCTCCAATCGTAGTATATATTAGTTTTATATGCTTTCATATAATTTTGAAAAAATTTATCAAAATCGGATGACTATAGCATATAGCTGCCATATAAACGGTTGGTCAAAAAACTACTTCTAGTGAGAAAAACTTTTTTGTCTTCTATCGTAGCGTCCCCAATCTTGGTATATATTAGTTTTATATGCTTTCATATAATTTTGAAAAAATTTATCAAAATCGGATGACTACAGCATATAGCTGCCATATAAACGGTCGGTCAAAAACAAGTTATAGTGAGGAAAACTTTTTTGTTTTCCATCGTATCGTCACCAATCTTGGTATATATTAGTTTTATATGCTTTTACATAATACAAAAAAAATTGATCAAAATCGGATGACTATAGCATATAGCTGCCATAGGACCGATCGGTCGGAAAATGTGTTTTACTAAGAAAAGTTTTTTTATGGTATCAAATTTTTATTTTCAATGATTAAAAAATTTTAAATATCTGATATCTATATCCTCCTATATATATTTTACTGGTTAAATCAGTTGGAGAAAAGTTTTTCAAGTGTATTAAAACTTCGGCACAGTCGAAGTTAGCTTTGCCTTCTCGTTATAACCTTGCAGAGGGTATATTAAAATTGTCACGATATTTGTAACGCAGTGAAGGAAGCATTTCCGACCGCATGAAGTATATATATTCTTGATCAGCATGACGAGCTGAGTTCATTTCCGTCTGTCCGTCCGTCCGTCTGTCCGTCTGTTTCTATGCTATCTCCTCCCTCAGTTTTGAAGCTATCTTGACCAAACTTTGCAAAAAGTCTTTAAATACAAATATACAGCACATTTGTCGGAATCGACCGGATCGGATGATTATATTATATAGCTGCCATGGGAACGATCGGTCCAAAAACTAGTTCTAATGGAAAAACTTTTTTGATTTTCATCGTAGCGTCACCAATCGTGATATATATTAATTTTATATGATTCCACACAGTTCTGGAAAAATTGATCAAAGTCGGATGACTATAGCACATAGCTGCCATATAAACTGTCTCTCCAAAATCTTGTTCTAGTGTGAAAAACTTTTTTGATTTCCGTCGTAGCATCAACAATCGTGGTATAAATTAGTTTCACACAATTCTGAAAAAATTTATCGAAATCGGATGACTAAAGCATAAAGCTGCCATAGGAACGATCGGTATAAAAACAAATTCTAGTGAGAAAAACTTTTTTGTTATTAATGGTAGCGCCTTTCGAAAACTGTAAGGGTATTTAAAACATCGCCGTAGCCGATGTTAGCCTTCTATTTTTTTTATGAAATTTCAACTTTACCCACCACTGGTTTAACTATTTTGTTGTAAGCGATTTTTTCTTAAACTTTATAGTAAAAGTCCATTCAATTCTACGTTAAACACAATAAATAAATTTGGTTACCATTTGACGACGCTATTCGCAGATTTTAGAGCACACCTCGACTGTTTTAAATTTTTTAACATAGTTGAGTGTCAGTATAAGTATCCTTTTTTTAGATTTCGTGTACTTACATTTTAGTGTGCTTTAATATAAGTGCAAGTAAAAGTATACTATGTTTATGCCTGGCGGGAAATTTAAATTATATTTCTCTAACACAAAAAAAATATTTATATGTATTCACGCTTATGCTTCACGATTTCTGGACCAATATTGCCATTCTCCATATAACGTTACCTCATAAGGGTAGATACGTAAGAAGTTCCGGCTGGTCCCGGGTGGAAGCCACACAAAGACC
The DNA here is from genome assembly GCA_018904225.1 of Lordiphosa mommai. Lineage (NCBI taxonomy): Eukaryota > Metazoa > Arthropoda > Insecta > Diptera > Drosophilidae > Lordiphosa > Lordiphosa mommai. Next base: position 30,099 of record JAEIFT010000629.1, on the reverse strand, counting down.
ATTTGGAGATATGTCCAACAGGATCTTTGACGTTTTGGCGAACGCCATTATATTTTGAGAGTTCTCTTGGTCGCGTTCCAAGGAGTGTAAAGGTGTTTCAGTCTTTGCCTGCCAACTGCTGGATAGCTGCTGATTAGGTGGTCCAGAGTTTCTATGGCTCCCGGCTCCCTGCATTTAATGCATAAAGCAAAGTTAAGTTTAAGGGGACTCGCGTTAAGCACAAGCGTTGACTGTTGATTTGCCAATTACTCGCTTATTGTGTCATGGACATGAAATATTGTAACTTCAAGGATCAGCAGTCTGAAACCTATTTTAGCACCTGCGGATATTTTGTCCAGTTTTAACGGGCATCAACCAAAAGATGTGGGGACGAACAGTTGTTTGTTCAAAGCAGTCTACATTTTTATTGAATGATCTTATTAGCATGATCTTTGTGCCCATCCCACATCGTCTATCCCATACCACAATACCTGACGTACTTAGCATGACAAACAACAATGCCTTTAAAATTTATCCTGAAAGAGTTAGGTTGTATTTATGTTTTGGAGATTTCTGGAATAGACAAGTCCGCGATACACAGAATGTAGCATAGAAAACAGATTCCAAGACATTTCCTACGGATGATTCATCGCTAGCTACGACTATAAAGCAAAGTTCTTTAAATAAAATACCAAGTAAACCGAAGTAAAACAAAAAAAAAACAAAAGCGATTAAATAAAGTACTGTTAGATTCTTTTCGTCGGGCTTGCTCTTGTCGGATCATATTTGGCAAAAAAAAATTGGTGCAGACACCTAACTTTTTCGCCAGGATTAAGCAAATCAGCAGGCAGCTCATCTCCACAATTTTCCTTATTGATTTTGTTAATTTTTTTGAGTAAACGATATTATCCTGATCCAGTGGGTCTATCTTGTATATCGACGCTAGGTAGCCTCGTTTTCTTTTTTAGAAGCGGTATGAATATTGTTTAGCTAACTCCAAGCTAATTGGTAAAATTTCCTTTAGGGAAAAATGCTACTTGACTGCATGGAATGCTACTTGTTCTTTAGTACAATGATTTTCGACAACTAAATTTATTTTCCAGCAATTGGTTAGATCTTTGACTAGCTTCTCTGCAGCGCGCAAGCGAGCATAGAAAGCAAAGAGAGTAAGAAGGATAGAGTACAATATGATGTGAAAGTGCGCTTAAGAGATTACTACGCTAGCTTCATTGCGTTATATATGTCGAGTAATTCACAATTTTCTCTTACATTTTATGTTTAGATACATTTCAACTACAGGCTTAACTAACTATATTCATTTATATACATTGTAGCGTGTGGGTACTAAATTCGTCGATTAGTCGAATGACCTGCTGACCCTAGGATCTGCTCGCTTTCGCGCCTTCGACCTGGCTATGGAGGACTTGGGGGGTGCACTTATAGCTCTGCTCTTGCTCAGCTCGCCGGATAGGATGGGGTTCTTCCTCATCCTACCATAGCGGACACACCACGACAATACTAAGTGCACTTTCAACAATAAAATCTACTAATCCTGGATCGGATCCGCAAATATTAATAAAACTTCCACCAAAACTTACGAGAATCGGACAGACCATGAGACTAATATAAGATAGATTGGCATTGGGATATTAGCTGTTATTTTTACCCAATTCTCTACCCTCCCTACCATGGCAATACATATACAAGTATGTGTATGCCCCAAGACGGATCTATTGAGTCGTTCACTAGCGTTTGCTTGTGGAGAATATATTGCTGTACAAATGTGAGATACTCCAAAGCGAGTGAGAAAAGCCTCAAAATAGCCAGAACGACTCTGTGAACCATTATCTGTGAGTACTACTTCTGGCACACCGAACACGTAAAACAAACTGTTCTAAAAGTAATCACAGATTTAGCTGGATGTAAATTTCTTAAGGGGATGCAGAAAATGAAATTTCGTATTATAATCAACGATTATAAGGAGACCTATATTTCCGCTTTTGGATCTAGGGAAAGGTCCTAGAATCTATATATATAAAAGAGTTCAACCTGACTGATTGGTGACCGTCGCACAGCCCAAACCGTAAGAGATAGCAAGCTGAAAATTTTTACTGTAGTTTCATCTTACTCCGAAAGTGAGTACTAAGGCGGGGTTTTGGCAAATTCCGCCGGGAAATGTGGAAAATTCGCGGAAAACTTTTGTATGAAACTTTTTTGTTTATCATCCGATCAGCTCCAAACTAATTAAAAAAAAAATAAAAATTCAACAACAACTGCATACCAGTTTTCCGCAAAATTAACCCACTACACCCCAATGGGTTAAAAATCAATTAATTGGCCGAAAGAATATTATCGCGTTTTTCTCAGTGTGGAAAATCCAGAAAATTGGCGAAAAATATTTGACAAATAAACACTATTTATTCTTCATACCATTGCACTCAAAATCATTTTCAAAACACCAATTGGAAATTCCATTAAATTATCTTCTCTTCTCTCTATATATAAAAGAGTTTGTCCTGACTGATTTACTGACTGATTGGCAATCAACGTAGAGCCTGAACGGTAAGAGATAGAAAGCTAAAATTTTCACAGAAGTTTCCTTATGAGTTGAAAGTGAGCACTAAGGCGGGAAAAGCTACTATGGGAAAATTTTTGATTTTCATCCGATTGATCTGAAATTTGGTTTGTAAGTAAACTAAGCGAAATAATTGGACACCTGTTTCCCAGATTTCGGAAAATCCGCCCACAAGGAAAATGGCCGGAAAATTCTTCATGGAAAAAACTATTTTTCATCCGATTGACTTCAAACTCGATTTGTGAGGATGGTAAGCAGAATAATTAGACTTGAGATTTTCCGATGATGGAAAATCCGCCCGAAAAGTCGGGAAATTCCCGGAAAATTCCATATGGAAAAAACTATTTTTCATCCGTTTGGCTTCAAACTCGGTTTGTAAGGGTAGTATGCTAAGTAATTGGACATGTGATTTTTATACTCTGTACCGAAGGTACACAGAGTATATTGGGTTTGTGCAAATGTATGTAACAGCCAGAAGGAAGCATCTCCGACCCCATAAAGTATATATATTCTTGATCAGCATCAACAGCCGAGTCGATATAGCCATGTCCGTCTGTCCGTCTGTCCGTCTGTCCGTCTGTCCGTCTGTCTGTCCGTCTGTCCGTATGAACGAAGAGATCTCAAAGATGGTAAGAGATAGAGGTTTGAAGTGTATGGAACATATATTTCTTATACTTGCAGGCAGATCAAGTTTACTTTGGATTTTTGCCACGCCCCCCTGCCTCCCCGCAAATTTAAAAAAACGAAATAACTCCCACAATTTTCAAGATAGATAGTTCGAACATTCTAGACATATATTCTACTACTTATTTTGAATCGACCCGCCATACATCATTTTTCGATCAGATGAACGATATTAGAGCTATATGTAAAAAGAAAATAAAAACCAACGCCAACAACAACACCGTTGCCATTGGTAGAACTTACGAGAAAGAGAGCGAGAAGGCAATAGCTAACTGGTAATTTCCCAATTGGACCTTGCTATGAGTGGAGCGATATAATTGAGATGGCCTGCGGTCAGAAATCACGCGTGATTCCCGCGTGACTAATATAGATACGTTTTTGTTAATAGGAAATTATATACAAATTTTATAATTTTACGGGTTTGTACTAGGTACTAGCCCCCCCATACATCGTTTTTCAACCAGATGAACGATGGTTGAAAGAGTTGCCACCCTCAGATTTTGAAAAAACCTCACACTTTAAAGTTATTAGTTTCGTACAAACAGGTACAGAGTATATTACAGTCGGGCTTGACCGACTTTCTTACTTGTTTGTTGGTGGAAACTCCGTCCACAAGGAAAATGGCCGGAAAATTCTATATGGAAAAAACTATTTTTCATCCTATTGACTTCAAACTCGGTTTTTAAGGAAAATCCGCCCGAAAAGTCGGGAAATTACCGGAAAATTCTATATGGAAAAACTGTTTTTAGCCGATTGGCTTCAATCTCGGTTTGTAAGGATACTATGCAAAATAATTGAACATGAGATTTTCAAATAATGGAAAATCTGCCGGAAAAGTCGGGAAATTCCCGGAAAATTCTATATGGAAAAATCTATTTTTCATCCGATGTACTTCAAATTTGGTTTGCAAGCAAAGTAGGCAAAAATAATTAGACATGTGATTTTTCGATTGTGGAAAATCCATTAACAAAGAAAATGGCCGGAAAATTTTCATCCGATTGACTTCAAACTCGGTTTGTAGCGATAGTATACAAAATAAGTTGACATAAGATGTTCCGATGTTGGAAAATTAGCCCCAAGAGTGGGGAAATGCCTGGAAAATTCTATATGGTAAAACCTATTTTTAATCCGATTGGGTTTAAAATCGGTTTGTGAACACATTATAGAAAATAATTAGACATTTGATTTCTCGGTGGTGGAATTTCTGCCCACAGGCAAGAATAGTGGTGGGCGTATTTCGGTTCAGTGACAATGGCTATTTGTGAGCTGATCTGAATAAAATTCGTTTTGTAAGCTCTAGGGTCAGAATAAATGAAAACACGTGTTTTTTAATTTCGAGAAGTTCACTGCAAGGGTCGGAATATGGGTGCGGGGGGATTTTCAGCTGATATGTGTTAAATTTGTTTTTGAAAGCTCTATGGGCCAATTAAATAGGATAAAGTATCCAAGTATCCAAAGTATCTAGTATCCATATATAATTTTTGAAAGGGTCGTTCGGACTCTATTGGTTTACCCATTGGTGGTCGCAAAACAGTATTGGGGCTTTAGTAGACCTACAAACCTTACAAGACGACACATAGTTCCGAATTTGAGTGACCATTCCAGGCCAAAACAAGTATCTCCTGAGCTTTTCTACCATTTTTGCTATGCCACAGTGGGCCGAATCGGGTGCATCGTGTGCTATAACCATGAGAAAGAGTGTCGGCAACGACATTTTTAGAGCCACTGCGATGGTCTATTTTAAAGACAAAACCTTGGAGACTTATTGCCCATCGAGCTAATCTACCCGTTAGGTCTTTCTGGACCATTAACCATTTTAGAGATGCGTGATCCGTTTTAACGCGAAACTCTTGGCCTTCAATATAACAACGGAACTTATTATTGCCTCTAATCACGGCCAAACATTCGAGCTCGGTGACTGTATAATGTCGCTGGGCTTTAGAAAGCTTTTCAGACATATATGCAATGGGTAGCTCTTCACCTTCCTCATTCAACCGAGTCCATACAGATTTGCGTCGCACAACAAAATGAAGGGCTTAGAAAAATTCGGGGTATTCAAAATGGGAGCTGAAGTCAGTTTGGCCTTAAGTTCGGTAAATGCGTTGTCCGCTGCTTCATTCCAAATGAGACTTTTGTTCTTTATGAGAAGTTCGGTAAGGGGGAAAGCTGACTGAAGCGTAATTTTCAACAAATCTCCTGTACCACCCTGAGAGTCTTAAAAATCTCCTAAGCTGCTTTACCGTAGTAGGAACAGGGAAATCATTGATGGCATGAATTTTGCCATTATCAGTTTTGAGTCGGCCATCTCCAATAATAAAACCAACCCTTCAGTTCCATCAGGAGCAATTGCTCCCTTTCATGACTGAACTCTTGGGTGAATTCAGAGCTGAGTTGGCGCTGCAAATTCATGACCGATATTCTGCTCATGTTCGCAACTCAAATGATGTGGCGAAAAATCAGAATAAGTATATTATAAAAATTAGAATATATATAAATACATAATTCTATGAGTAATTATTTATTCAAATAATGATAATATATTTTTAATTAAATAATTATTGTAATTTTGGTGACTAAACATAACAAAAAAAACGAGAGAGAATGCTGCACGCTGACTCAATCACGGCAACGTAGGCCGAAAAAAACAACAACGGGGTGGGGTGGGGTCTGATTTAGGCCTGAGCGGAACTGAAGGGAAGGTACTTAATTTCGCGCATACAGAACTTTGACTTGGCTATATTTATCATCAAGTTCGCCTTGCGCAGGTATTCCGCGATCTTTTCAAGGAGAGTCATATGTGATTCAAAGTCGTCCGAAAGAACAAGGAGGTCGTCTAAATAGACAAACACTCTCATTCGTAAATGAGGAGGAATGATATGGTCCATGAGTCGGCATAGGGTCTGGGGTGCATTGCACAGTCCAATAGACATTACCTTGTACTGATACAATGGCCTATTGGGAATTTTGAACGCTGTATATGATCTAGACTTCTCCTCTAGAGGGATCTGCCAAAAAGCATGTTTCATGTCGAGCCCAGTAATAAATCGTGCAGGAGGTAGACGACTTAAAATGCCGTCAATATGCGGCAGAGGGTATGCATCTTTTCTTGCATGTTTGTTCACGACTCTCGAGTCAAGACACAAACGCATCTTCTCTCCGCATCGAACTAAAACGCAGTTGCTGCTCCAAGGACTATTAGACTCCTATATTATGTCCATGGCCAGCATCTTGTCTACTTCTTCAAACATTTGATTTTCTACTGCCGGTGAAATAGGCCAATGCCTTTGTTTAACCGCAATAGCTTCACCTACGTTTATACTATGTTCTATAACCTGTGTGCGACCTAATCCTTCATTTTCATAGGAGGGAAAGTTTTTGAGACTGGCTTAAGACGTGCATATTTGGAGTATCAAGGTTATCCTCACAACCGGTATCGAGTGACGATACTCGTAAATCAGGATTCATTATCTGACTTAATAGGCCAAATGATTGCCAGAAGTCCATTCCCAAATAAACGTCCTACTTTAGACAAGGGATAACATAAAATTTTGAGGATTTTGTCATTCCACGCTAGGTAATTTCAGATATTATATTGCGCAGATATTATTTTACGACAGCGCATTCGGAATCGTTTGCGGTTTTTATATAGCCAGAGCTATGGACTATGTAGAAGTTCAGCCGCTACTTGTTTGCCTACACAACTGATTGTTGCACCGGACCTAAAAGGGCAATATATTCTTTATTTTCTAATGTTAGTTCTGTGTATAGCCGATTATCTGAGTTTAAAGAAATAGCAGAAACAAGTTTTTTCCGGGTAGAATAAACCTTTTTCCAAAATTTAGCCCTAGTCTGACAGCAACCATCTTGAGTTATTGTTTTGGATGCGGCAGGTGGGTGTGGGACTGCGCATCCCTAAGCCGGGTTTCCGAAGGGTTGCATTTCCGACATTTCGGCTTAAATGTGTTTTTCGCACCGTAGCAGAAAAGGCTACGTTGTTCTAAGCAATCATCGAATCGATGTCCTGGCTTATCACAATTCCAACATACTAATGGTTTGCGGTGGATGGCTGATACATCCTCCGTCAATTGTTCACAGCATTCTACTTCACGCTACGCTACTCGCGAACGCGGTTTAAATTTGATTTTGATAGAATGCGATCGAGCTTGCTTGTAGAATTGCTCATGGGTACGGATTTCTTCCCTAAGGCTTGCCAAGGTGGTAATACCTAGATTCATGAGCTCATAATTATGAATTTATAAGCGTACAAGAGAACGTTCTGAGACATCTCTACTCAATCGACTAGTTAGTTTTTCGACTGAAAACTGAAAATCTTCGAAAGATTCATGATCGCCCTGCCGACGAGAATTAATCATTTCCCATACGTCCATCTCATCATCGATGTCATCGAACTTTTCTTAAATTCTTCGCAGAATGATTCCCAGGTAAAATGAGGATGGGAACGATGAAATCGCCAAAATTTTCATTTGCTTTTCCAGCAAAGAGCAGATGCAAATGGTCACATAACAATTGATAATTTCTATTCAGGTCTTGTTCTGCAAGAGACCCTACTCTGTACAGAAAATCCTGTGCTTGCATGCCGTCTCTGCCGCCATCAAACCTTATACGCCAGCTTTGAATTATGCTGGATACTTTTTCAGTAGGAACCGATGAAATTGACCTCGATCCACTCGAGAGATATGCAGCACTATTACTGCCATGTGCAGAATGTAAGTTTACTAAGCCTAAGTTACGATTGATGATATTTCATTGGAGCGCATCTATTCAGTTGACGATTTGGGTATACAATTCGTGCCTAAGTTATGCTTCAATAATCATATATCTACCATTGCAAATAAAGCTAGCGGCGTTCTCGGCTTTATCAAGAGATGGTCTAAAGAATTTGATGACCCCTACGTCACTAAACAGTTGTTCGTGTCTCTGGTTAGCCCAATTCTTGAATACGGGTCTTGTGTCTGGTCTCCGCATTATCAGATATATCAAGACCAACTAGAATCTGTTCAAAAACAATTTCTCATTTTCGCCCTCCGTAGCCTCAACTGAGATACGAACTGACATCTTCATCCATATGAGCATAGACTTCGATTAATTGATCTCCCTTCCCTTAAACACCGTAGAATCTGCCATAGCGTGATTTTCCTTCACAAGCTGCTCTCGGGTGAGATTGATTCAAGCGCTTTGTTAGGGCAAATAAATTTTGTTGTTCCAGCACGTGTAACTAGAAATTTCGTTTAGTGGAGAAAGCTATTGGGAAAAAAGAACCTATATGAGACCATGTGCAGTGTAAATGACTGAATAATTCTGTTCTGCATACGAAGTAACTCATAAAACTCAAATAAACGAGAGCGTAAGTTGAAGTCGGCCCTGCTCGACTTCGATATACCCGTTACTCAGGGTAAGGTTTATTTAAGAATATTTTACTAGATCACAACATGCCCAAATTGTTGGAGATATGAGGTTTTTCCAAATTGCGGGGGTGGCAACTGAACTATAGCTAATCTGATCGGAAAATGATGTACGGCGGGTCGTTAGGTAATGATGATAAAATATATGTCTAGAAGGTTCGAACAATCTATTTTAAAAATTATAGGAGATTTGAGGTATTTTTATACCCGTTACTCGTAGAGTAAAAGGGTATACTAAGTTCGTAAATGTATGTAACAGGCAGAAGGAAGCATCTCCGGACCCATAAAGTATATATATTCTTGATCAGCACCAACAGTCGAGTTGATATAGACATGTCCGTCTGTCCGTCTGTCCGTCCGTCCGTCTGTCCGTCCGTCCGTCCGTCTGTATGAACACCTAGATCTCAGAGACTATAAGAGCTAGAGCTACCATTTTTTCAGTGTAGACTTGTATTGTCTGCACGCAGATCAAGTTTGTTTCAAATTTTTGTCACGCCCCCTCCCGCCCCCGCAATATGTTAAAAACCTCATATCTTCCACAGTATTGAAAATAGATTGTTCAAACCTTCTAGACATATATTATGATCATCATTACCTATCGATCCGCCGTACTTCATTTTCCGATCAGATGAACGATTGCCACCCCCGCAATCTGTAAAATACTTCATATCTCCCACAATTTTGAAAATAGATTGTTCAAACCCTCTAGACATATATTTTAAACATCATTACTTATCGACCCGCCTTACATTATTTCCAGGTCAGATGAGCCATAGTAGAGTTGCCGCCCCCGCAATTTGGAAAAATCCTTATATCTCCCACAATTTGGACATGTTGCGATCTAATAAAATATTCTTAAATAAACCTTACCCAGAGTAACGGGTATATCGAAGACGAGCAGGGCCAACTTCAACTTACGCTCTCGTTTAAATTGCGGGGGCGGGATCAGGAAATGATGTATGGCGGAACGATAGGTAATGATGATTTAAATATATGTCTAGAAGGTTCAAACAATCTATTTTCAAAATTGTGGGAGATATAAGGTTTTTTCATATTGAGGGGGCTGGAGGGGGCGTGGCAAAAATTTGAAACAAACTTGATCTGCGTGCAGAAGATACAAGTCAACACTGAAAAAATGGTAGCTCTAGCTCTAATAGTTCCTGAGATCTAGGTGTTCATACAGACGGACGGACGGACGGACAGACGGACAGACGGACATGTCTATATCAACTCGACTGTTGATGCTGATCAAGAATATATATACTTTATGGGTCCGGAGATGCTTCCTTCTGCCTGTTACATACATTTGTACGAACTTAGTATACCCTTTTTACTCTACGACAGTGTTGCCAACGCCTCATCAAAAATAAAGGACAGATGACCCTTGAAAAAAAGATAGAAAACGGACAGATTTCTTTTTAAAAGGACAAAAAAACAGGACAAATGGTAAAGCTGGGCTTACTAGGCGTATCGGCCCCAATTCTATCCATATTTTAAGTATGCAGTTTTAGAGTACATCAACGAAAGTAATTTATTGATTCTTTTTTTAAACATCTAGTACCAACCCTGAATTTTAGATTTAGTTGGGGTACCACTTTTATATTAAACATGATTAAAGTTGTAAAATTAAAAAAAAACAAAATGTTAAAAAACTTCTTGAAGATCTCATTAGACAAAGATCGGTTTGGCTATATATGCATTGTTGATCGTGGCTTTCACCATGTTATGGAAGATTTAATTAGATATTGTTCGATAAATAAACTTTATCTAAAAAGATACATTTATTATACATAATCATATACATTTTTATCCAGGATATATAATGATAGCATTTTATAGCCTTTTTGGGAGAAAAGTAGCAAATTCTTCATCAGCAGATGGATAACTAAATCTTAGCAAAATAAAAGTCCATATGCAGGAAAGCATATTTTTAATACAATAAATTCGGCAAACATCTAGATGTAGGAAATTTCTCATCTCCTAATAAACTAATTGATCCGAAAAAGAGCTCTCAAAAAGCTGTATAAAGGATGAATTAATATGTGGCTGAAGAAAACACAAAGTTTTGTTTCAAACAGTTTCTTCTCTGGATACTATGAAACAACTGAAAAGGACCTTACTATGGCGGTATCCTTCTTGATAGAAATTACTGATGAGCTTGGGAGTTTTTCAAAGCAAAAAAGAATTTAATTCAAATTAAATTGAGTTCGCTACATATTTTTAGCGAAACATATAAATTCTATATTGAGTACGTTTCGCAGTCTGTGGATTTTCAGGAAAAGTAGGCAATTGGTGTGAATTTATAAAGCTAATTTATAAAACTAAAAAAAGGATGAAAAAGGGATAGAACAAAATAAAAAAGGCATTTTTTCCGGATAGGGGACAAATCAACATTTTTCCGGAAATGCCAGTTTTAAAAGGACAGATCTATCCGGAAAAAGGACAAATTGGCAACACTGCTCTACGAATAACGGGTATAAAAATGCAAATAAACCACGTTGGGAGGTGTTAGGCTTGCAATTCAATTCAACTTCTGCAGCATGCCTTTGGGGTTGGTTTGAACCATAGCTGTTAAATAATGATTATCAATCATAACACTAGTTTACAGCGAAAAAGACCCATTGAAGCCATTATTTTTATACACTTGAAAAGTGTATATTAATTTTGCCCAGAAGTTTGTAACGCATAGAAATATTCATTTCCGACCCCATAAACTATATATATTCTTGATCAGGACGACGAGCTGAGTTCATTTCCGCTTGTCCGTCCGTCCGTCTGTCCGTCTGTCTGTCTGTCTGTCTGTCTGTCCGTCTGTCTGTCTGTTTCTACGCAAACTAGTCCCTCAGTTTTAAAGCTATCGAGCTGAAATTTTGCACAGAGTCTTCTTTTTACTGCACGCAACTAATATGTCGGAACCAGCCGGATCGGATGACTATATCTTATAGCGGCCATAGGAACGATCGGTCGAAAAATAAGTCTTAGTGAGTTAAACTTTTTTATTTTCCATCGTAGCGTCACCAATCGTAGTATATATTATTATATTAATTAATTATTAATTTATCAATATCGGATGACTATAGCATATAGCTGCCATATAAACAGTCGGACAAAAAACTACTTCTAGTGAGAAAAACTTTTTTGTTTTCTATCGTAGCGTCCCCTATCTTGGTATATATTAGTTTTATATGCTTTCACATAATTTTGTGTTTTTGTGTTTGTGTTTTTTTGTGTTTTTTAACTAAGAAAAGTTTTTTTTATGGTATCAAATTTTTATTATTAAATATTAAAAAGTTTAAAATTTTGATATCTATATTCTATATATTTTTTACCAGTTGGAGTAAACTTTTCAAGTGTATTTAAACTTCGGCACAGTCGAGTTAGCTTTACCTTCTCGTTTTGGAATGCTGAACTCAAAAAATGAATTTCAAAAAATTTTGTATGGATACGTTTTTGAGTTAGAATTTTTTTAGTTTTTCGATAGGTATCCATACCTTTTAAGCCATATCTCGAGTTACAAACTTTAGATGAAGTCAAGCAAGGGATTAATCAAAAGGTTATGCAATTCCCAATAATCTAGTCAACGAACATTTTCCAATCGGTTTAGTAGTTTAAAAGTAAGAAGCAAAAATATTTCGGAAAAAATGATTTTTTTAAAAACGTGAAAAATTTGATTTTCTAAAATCGCCTTGTGTGGCTCAGTGGGTAGCGTGTGGCCTACTGTGCGGGAGGCTGTGGGTTCGATCCCGCCTCGGAACATCTAATTGAAAAAGTTTTTCTTTAAAAACTTTTACGCACAAGGTCACCTTTACAGCTGTTGGCGCCAGTTGTGGAGTATGTAGCCATGAAAAAGCTTCTCAAAAACTTTGCCGTTCGGATTCGGCGTTAAACTGTAGGTCCCTTTCTCTTGAGCAAAAATTTAAAGACACACGAGCTAAGAGATTGAGAGAAGCTCGGCTTGGCCCGATGGGGGCTGTAACAGCCAATTTTAACTTTAACTTTAAAATCTGTAAATGGTTGAAAATAAAAATCAAAAAATTGTTTTTTCTTTTATTCTTACAAATTGCCCTATTACGAAGAAAATAAGGCGTTGATGGCGAAAAATCAGTGGATAAATAGCGAAGTTGTAAGCAATTGTGCTAAAAAACTAGGGGTCAAATTTGACTATTTTACGTGTTCATTAAAAACAAGTAAGAAAGTCGGTCAAGCCCGACTGTAATATACTCTGTACCTGTTTGTACGAAACTAATAACTTTAAAGTGTGAGGTTTTTTCAAAATCTGAGGGTGGCAACTCTTTCAACCATCGTTCATCTGGTTGAAAAACGATGTATGGGGGCTAGTACCTAGTACAAACCCGTAAAATTATAAAATTTGTATATAATTTCCTATTAACAAAAACGTATCTATATTAGTCACGCGGGAATCACGCGTGATTTCTGACCGCAGGCCATCTCAATTATATCGCTCCACTCATAGCAAGGTCCAATTGGGGAAATTACCAGTTAGCTATTGCCTTCTCGCTCTCTCTTTCTCGTAAGTTCTACCAATGGCAACGGTGTTGTTGTTGGCGTTGGTTTTTATTTTCTTTTACATATAGCTCTAATATCGTTCATCTGATCGAAAAATGATGTATGGCGGGTCGATTCAAAATAAGTAGTAGAATATATGTCTAGAATGTTCGAACTATCTATCTTGAAAATTGTGGGAGTTATTTCGTTTTTTTAAATTTGCGGGGGAGGCAGGGGGCGTGGCAAAAATCAAAACTAAACTTGATCTGCCTGCAAGTATAAGAAATATATGTTCCATACACTTCAAACCTCTATCTCTTACCATCTTTGAGATCTCTTCGTTCATACGGACAGACGGACAGACAGACGGACAGACAGACGGACAGACGGACAGACGGACATGGCTATATCGACTCGGCTGTTGATGCTGATCAAGAATATATATACTTTATGGGGTCGGAGATGCTTCCTTCTGGCTGTTACATACATTTGCACAAACCCAATATACTCTGTGTACCTTCGGTACAGAGTATAAAAATCACATGTCCAATAAGCATACTACCCTTACAAACCGAGTTTGAAGCCAAACGGATGAAAAATAGTTTTTCCATATGGAATTTTCCGGGAATTTCCCGACTTTTCGGGCGGATTTTCCATCATCGGAAAATCTCAAGTCTAATTATTCTGCCTACCATCCTCACAAATCGAGTTTGAAGTCAATCGGATGAAAAATAGTTTTTTCCATGAAGAATTTTCCGGCCATTTTCCTTGTGGGCGGATTTTCCGAAAATCTGGGAAACAGGTGTCCAATTATTTCGCTTAGTTTACTTACAAACCAAATTTCAGATCAATCGGATGAAAATCAAAAATTTTCCCATAGTAGCTTTTCCCGCCTTAGTGCTCACTTTCAACTCATAAGGAAACTTCTGTGAAAATTTTAGCTTTCTATCTCTTACCGTTCAGGCTCTACGTTGATTGCCAATCAGTCAGTAAATCAGTCAGGACAAACTCTTTTATATATAGAGAGAAGAGAATAATTTAATGGAATTTCCAATTGGTGTTTTGAAAATGATTTTGAGTGCAATGGTATGAAGAATAAATAGTGTTTATTTGTCAAATATTTTTCGCCAATTTTCTGGATTTTCCACACTGAGAAAAAACGCGATAATATTCTTTCGGCCAATTAATTGATTTTTAACCCATTGGGGTGTAGTGGGTTAATATTGGGGAAAACTGGTATGCAGTTGTTGTTGAAAGTAAAATAATAAATTTAATTACGATTATTTTTTAGTTTCCCACGATTGATTATTGATTACTATTATAAATAATCAGAAAAAATTGGGATTATTTGAAATTACGATAAAAAATAGAAGACTAACATCGGCGTAGCCGATACAGTTTTCGAAACGCAACCATTGATAACAAAAAAAAGTTTTTCTTACTTAAATTTGTTTTTAGACCGATCGTTCCTATGGCAGCTATATGCTATAGTCATCCGATTTCGATCAATTTTTCCAGAATTGTGTGGAAGTATATGGAACTAATATATACCAAGATTGGTGATGCTACGATGGAAAACAAAAAGTTTTTCTCACTAGAACTAGTTTTTGGGCCGACCGTTTATATGCCAGCTATATGCTATAGTCATCCGATTTTTATAAATTTATCCAGAATTATGTGGAAGCATATAAAACTTATAGATACCACGATTGGTGACGCTATGCTATATTTATCTGATTTTGATAAATTTTTTCAGAGTTGTGGGAAAGCATATAAAATAAATAAATACCACTATTGGTGATGCTACGATGGAAAACAAAGAAGTTTTTCTCACTAGACCTAGTTGTCTGATCGACCGTTTATATGACAGCTATATGCTATAGTCATCCGATTTTGATAAATTTTTCCAAAATTGTGTGAAAGTATATAAAACTAATTAATACCACGATTTTTGACGCTACGACAGAAAACAAAAATGTTTTACTCACTAGATCTAGTTTGTGGACCGATCGTTCCTATGGCAGCTATATGATATAGTCATCCGATCCGGTCGATTCCGACAAATGTGCAGCGTATTTGTATTTAAAGACATTTTGCAAAGTTTGGTCAAGATAGCTTTAAAACTGAGGGAGGAGATAGCACAGAAACAGACGGACGGACAGACGGACCGACGGACAGACGGACATGGCTATATAGACTCAGCTCGTCATGCTGATCAAGATTATATATAGTTTATGGGGTCGGAGATGCTTCCTTCTATGCGTTACAAACATCGTGACAATTTTAATATACGCTCTGCAAGGGTATAACAAGTAAGAAAGTCGGTTAAGCCCGACTGTAATATACTCTGCACCTGTTTGTATATAACTAATAACTTTAAAGTGTGGGGTCACACAATCTGTGCAAGTGCTGCCTATCACAATTACGGGCAGTGCTGCCCAGCGTAATTATTTGATTTGCTTAAACTTCGAATATCGTTCATCTGATCTGGAAACGGTGTATAGTGGATCGATAAGTAATGACGATTAAAATATATCCCAAAGAGGTTCAAACAATCTGTCTTTAAAATTGTGGAAGATATTAGATTTTTTTCAAATTGTGGGGGTGGCAACTCTACCATCGTTCATCTGATCGGAAAACAATGTATTGCGGTTCGATAAGTAATTATGAGTAGAATATATGCCTAGAAGGTTCGATCAACCTAACTCCAAAATTGCGGGATATTTGAGGTGTTTTTCAAATTGCGGGGGTGGCAACTCTACTATCGTTCATCTGATCGGACAACGATGTATCGGGGCTCCATATGTAATGATGAGTAGAATATATGTCTAGAAGGTTCAAACAACCTAACTCCAAAATTGTGGAAGATATTAAGTTTTTTTCAATTTGCGGGGGAGGCAGGGGGCGTGCCAAAAAAAAATTAACTTGATCTGCCTGCAAGTATAAGAAATATATGTTCCATACACCTCAAATCTCTATCTCTTACTATCTCTGAGATCTCAGCATTCATACGGACAGACGGACATGTCTATATCGACTCGGCTGTTGATGCTGATCAAAAATATGTGGAAATGGTCTGGTAACGCCGAATGGCCAAGCCCTCCCAAAACAGCTGATCACGGCAGAGTACCAACGACGTGGTACTTAAAAAAACGACGAAAGACGTGCCGAGAAACGACGCTCTGAGCAAAAAGACGAACGACGAAGTTTAAAATTATCTACCAATTCATATTCTTTTCTATATTATTTAAATACAAATAAACCTAAACATTAACTATATACATCAAGGGGCTGTTCTAATTTCATTTAAGCACAAGTGAAACCCCAGTCCCATATATAATGGGGGCTCAACCTATGAAAATAAAACGAAGTGCGAAAAAGTTCTAAAAGATCGGTAAATGTAGACACACACATCCACCAATACGCAAAACTGTGTTAAGTGCAACCCACAACGAAAAGAAAATCTAAGAAAAGCAGCCAAAAGTTAATTTCACCATGAGTTCCAGGAATTCCATGTAAAAAGTGAACGACGACGCATACCGATATGCAGAAGTGAACGAATACACACACACACATACAGCCGTAACTGAACAAAGCAGATTTCTCGTGAAAAGCAAAATTTAGAAGAATGACGAAAATAAATGACTTTGACTGCCTTAGGGAAACGCTGCGTGTGGAAAAGAGACAAAGTATTCTTCTGGTGCATAAATTCGTATTCGAGTCAGAGGGCGACAGAAACAACAGAAAACGATTGCGTGATTTTCAAGGTTATGATTTTAGTGAAGTGGACAAAACGTTTAGTGATAAAATGAACTATTTTGCGGAAAATCTATCTGATAATGATCTTGCGGTGATTTGTAATGTGTTACACTTGCCCCATAATAAGAACGACTTGGCAAAACACATTTTTTTGTAACTTAAAGAGAGGTAATTTGTTACCTGATGCAGATTTTAAAATGAATTTAATTGAAATGAATTTTCGAAAATGAATTTAAAAGCGTTGCAAGCAACAAAAGTGGCAGTGAAAATCCAAGTAGTGTTTTATCCTCAGATGTTCCAAGGATTGCATTAAATTTTCGTGATATCGAGGACTCAGTGCGATCATTCAGTGGCGACGATACACTTTCGAATTTGAGGACATGGCAACAATTTTATATTGGAATGATCTGCAAAATTTATTTTTGCAAAACGATCGCTAAAGGGACTAGCAAAAATGTTTGCTTTGAGTGAACGTGGCATATCAAGCTGGACAAAATTAAAAACACGCTCTTGAGTGAATTTAAAACGACGACAAATAGTTCTCAATTACATAAAATGATGGCTGATCGGAAAATTACAAAAAGTGAAAGTTTACAGGAATATTTCCTGCATATGAAAGAGCTAGCCTCACGTGGCAATATTGAAAAGAGTGCTCTAATGCAATACGTAATTGACGGAATCGACGACGCGAGTGCAAACAAATCAATATTGTATAATTCCAAGAATTTAACGGAATTCAAGGAAAAGCTCAAAAGCTACGAAATAATTCGGGGAAAATCGAAGAATGAAAAAAGTCAAATGGTGTTCAACAAAAATAATTACAAAGGAAAAGCAAAAGTATAAACAAAGAACTAAAATGTTTTAATTGTGGTGCTAAAGGGCATACGTCAGCTGAGTGTGAAAATAAATGTAAGGGCAGAAAATGTTTTGAGTGCAATGACTATGGGCACATTGCCAAAGAATGTCCAAAGAAAATTGGTAAAAGTGATACCAGAAATACACATAAAGTAACATCAGCTCACATTTATGTGCAAAACAGTCAAAATTAACAACAACGAGTACGCTGCACTAATCGACACTGGAAGCAAATATAATTTAGTGCCCGAATCGACGTATAAAAAGTTAAATAAGCCAAGTTTGAGAGTGCAACGTGTATTTTATCGGTTTTGGAAACAAAGATAAAAACAAAGTTAAACCGACGGGTTCGGTCGAACAAAAATTTGTGATCGACAGGGAAGAATTTAAAACTAATTTTTAGTAGTGGACTCGAAATTTTTGGACGAAGAGATGGTACATGGTGAAGAGTTTTGCAAACAAGCTCAAGTGTCAATAAACAATGAAGGCATTACAATTTTGAAACCAAAAGTGTCGGAAATAGCAGAAAGTTCTGTAATGAAAATTGACATTGAAGATTGTGATAAATTTAACACAGACATCGAAGTAAACGCAAGTACAAAAGCTAAAGAAGAAGTCACCAACATTGTTAAAAACTACAATCCGGTAAGCACAAAGTCAACAAACATTAAAATGCGTTTAGCTTTGAAGGATGATACTCCGATACATACACGACCACGTAGGTATTCATACGCTGAACGATGCATAATTGACAATCAAACCGACCAATGGTTGAAAGACGCCGTTATTGAAAATTCTGAATCTAAGTACAGTAGTCAGGTTGTACTAGCGAAAAAAAGAGACGATTCACATCGCATGTGTGTTGATTATAGACCGATCAACTAAGTTATTATTCGAGATCACTTCCCGCTTCCTTTAATAGAAGATCAACTCGACAGACTTCAAAACGCTCGAATATTTAGCTTAATCGACCTAAAAAATGGATTCTTTCATGTGGGCATTGAGGAAGAAAGTCGCAAATATACAGCCTTTGTCACACACAACGGACAATTTCAGTTCTTACGGGTTCCATTTGGACTTTCCAACTCCCCGAGTGTGTTCCAACGCCACATCAACGCCATACCGTATGTCGACGACATTATTATACCAGCAGTGACAGAAGACGAAGCCGTGGCCAACATCAGAGAAGTTTTAAAACGCTGTGAGGAATATGGACTCATAATAAACTTCAAAAAATGCCATTTCCTCAATACCAGAATAGAGTACTTGGGTCACATTATAGAGAACCAACGTATAAGTCCATCTTCAGCTAAGACGCAGGCAGTTACAAATTTCCCGATCCCTTGTAACTTAAAACAGCTCCAAAGTTTTCTTGGTTTAGTAGGGTATTTTCGAACATTTATTGCCAACTTTTCGCAAATCGCCAAACCACTCACTGACATGAGGAAACAAGATGTAAAGATACAGTTTGGTGACAAAGAACTAGCTTCATTTAACAGTTTAAAGACGCTCATCACACAGAAGCCTGTTTTAAAGATCTTTCACCAACAACACGAAACTGAACTGCATACGGACGCATCTATAGAGGGATTTGGTGCAGTTCTTTTACAAAAATCGCCTGATGATAAACAGTGGCACCCAGTCTACTATATGATCAAGAAGACATCCGAAGCCGAAAGAAAGTTCACTAGCTACGAACTCGAAATTTTAGCAGTCGTAGAAGCTTTGAGGAAGTTTCGTGTGTATTTGCTAGGTTTGCATTTTAAACTTATTACAGATTGTAATGCTTTTGCTAAGACACTCGCAAAGAAAGATTTGTGCACACGGGTTGCTCGCTGGATCCTTCTCCTACAGGAATTCCACTATGATGTAGAGCACAGAGCCGACACCCGTATCCGCCATGCCGCCGCGCTCAGTCAACCCTATGATGATGATCAATGAGGAGAGCATACACAGCAAGCTCAAATACGTTCAAAAAAAATGATGACGAGCTGAAAGCTATAATAGACATTCTAGCTGAGAAGGCAATGCACAATCGGTTTCTCATGAAATCTGGCCTATTGCATAAGTTAGTTGATGATATCGAGCTTATTGTTGTTCCAGTAGGCTTTCAGCGAGAAATCATTCAGAAAGCACACGAACGCGGTCACTTTTCAACAAAGAAAACGAAGGATGTTGAAGCCAAAGAGTTTTACATACTTAAACTGGAAGAAAAGGTGCAAAAACACATCAGTTGCTGTATACCATGCATTGTGACCAACAGGAAGCAAGGTAAAAAGGAAGGTGAACTTCATCCGTTGCCGAAGGACGAGCAACCACTGCAGCCGTATCATATCGATTTTTTGGGACCTCTGGAGTCGACGCATTAACAATATAAGCACATACTGGCAGTTATAGACAGTTTTACCAAATTTTGCTGGCTATATCTGACTAAATCGACTTCAGCAAAAGATGTTATATCAAGACTTTCAGATAAAGGGTCTGCATTCACATCTGAAGAGTTTAAGCAGTACTGCGTCAGCGAAAACGTCAAACATCACGCAGTCACAACGGGCCTACCACGCGCCAATGGCCAAGTCGAGAGGTTGAATTCGACAATCATTTCAGTTTTGGCAAAACTTTCAATCAACGATCAGAGTAAATGGTATAAGTTTGTTAGCAGGGTCCAGCAAACTATTAATTCAACGTTTAGCAGAAGCACGAAATCAACACCGTTCGAGTTACTTACTGGAACAAAAATGCGTTTAAACTCTGACATTAAGTTACGAGAAATGGTTCAAGACGAAATGATTCAACTATTCAATGACGGCCGAGACGAACTACGAAAGCAAGCGAAGCACCATATCTTAGAGCTTCAAAACGAAAACAGAAAGGGCTACAAATTGAGACGAAAACCTGCAGCGAAGTATAAAGTTGGCGATTTAGTTGCCATAAAAAGAACGCAACTAGGTGGTGGACTAAAGTTAAAACCAAAGTACCTTGGTCCATACCAAATAACCAAAGTTAAAATCAACGATACCTATGACGTAGTAAAAGATGCTTTATTCAGTGAAGGCCCGAAGCAGACGAGTACTTGCGCTGAATATATGAAGCCATGGATGCCTTACAACGACGAAGATGACGACGACGCATTCGGGGCGAATGCGATGTAGGATGGCCGATTTGTGGGAATGGTCTGGTAACGCCGAATGGCCAAGCCCTCCCAAAACAGCTGATCACGGCAGAGTACCAACGACGTGGCAAGCCTGCCACAAAAGACGAACTCAGCAGTTGAAGAGAAGCAAAAAACGACTAAAGACGTGCCGAGAAACGACGCTCTCAGCAAAAAGACGAACGACGAAGTTTAAAGTTATCCACCAATTCATATTCTGTTCTATATTATTTAAATACAAATAAACCTAAACATTAACTATATATATCAAGGGGCTGTTCTAATTTCATTTAAACACAAGTGAAACCCCAGTCCCACAAGTATATGTACTTTAAAGGGTCGGAGATGCTTCCTTCTGGCTGTTACATACATTTGCACAAACCCAATATACTCTTTGTACCTTCGGTACAGAGTAAAAAAAAAAGATTTTGGATTCGATTCCAAGACCTCGGTGTTTCTGGGGAACGGTCTTAACCCCTGAGCCATCACCGCCCGACTACTTTCAGTGCTGCACGCATTTATGTTACATTTAGCTGCGCCCCACGCGTGACGGCTGGTAGCAGAATGCGCTAAGATGCTGTCGTTTGCATTCAAATCAAAACTACCCAAAGTTGTGAGTTCAAGTACCAGACAAGTCATCATACATATAGTCTATGTATGACTGAAACAGTCGGAACTACCTAGCTTTTTGTTTCAATTTGATTCATTTTGTTTTGTTGAAATGTCATTTCCATTTCTATTTTTTGAAAGTAATCAAAACTAATCTTTAAAACTAGTCGAATTATTTTTTTGATTATTTTTGAATAGTTTTGATTTTTTGTCGTAATTTCAAATAAACCCGATTTTTTTTTATTATTTCTAGTCGTAATCAATTAGTAATCAGACAATTTTTACCACGGATTATATAGTCATTAAATTATTTTGTATATATAATGTAATTGATTACATTAAATTATTTTGTATATATAATGTAATTGATTACCAATCGTAATCCGAATTTAACAGCTATGGTTTGAACCCTTTGGAGTTCCCAAGTGCTTATTCGGCCAACTACAAGGCATAAATAGAACGTTAGATTTGAATAATGCATCCACACAGACAAAGAAGGAGTCTAATGAGAGATATGGTAATCTCTAAACAGTCTGTAACTCCAACCTATTGTCGCCTTGCTTTCGAGCAAGCATCCGTGTGTGTTTATTTGCAATCTTCTAATTTTGACGCCTCAAGCTAACAACGCTAATAGCTCTTCATATGTTAGACATAACAACTTTAAAAAAACATAGAAATCTTAAAATTGTTAAAAATAATTTTTTATACTCTGTAGCGAAGATACACAGAGTATATTGGGTTTGTGCCAGAAGGAAGCATCTCCGACCCTATTAAAGTATATATATTCTTGATCATCATCAACAGCCGAGTCGATATAGCCATGTCCGTCTGTCCGTATGATCGAAGAGATCTCAGAAATGGTAAGAGATAGAGGTTTGAGGTGTATTTATACTTGCAGGCAGATCAAGTTTAGTTTTGATTTTTGCCACGCCCCCTGCCTCCCCCGCAAATTTAAAAAAACCTCGTATCTTCCACAATTTCGGAGTTAGGTTGTTCGAACCTGCTAGACATATATTCTACTCATCATTACTTATCGTGCCCTCATACGTCGTTTTCCGATCAGATGAACGATATTAGAGTTGCCACCCCTGCAATTTGAAAAACACCTCAAACATCCCGCAATTTTGGAGTTAAGTTGTTTGAACCTTCTAGACATATATTCGACTCATTATTACTTATCGAACCCCCATACATTGTTTTCCGATCAGATGAGCGATGGTAGAGTTGCCACCCCCACAATTTGAAAAAATCTAATATCTTCTACAATTTTAAAGACAGATTGTTTGAACCTTTTGGGCATATATTTTAATCGTCATTACTTATCGATCCACCATACTCCGTTTCCAGATCAGATGAACGATATTCGAGTTATAGGCAAATGAAATAATTACCCTGGGCAGCACTTGCACAGTTTGCGTGACCCCACAAATTAAAGTTATTAGTTATATACAAACAGGTACAGAGTATATTACAGTCGGACTTGACCGACTTTCTTACATGTTTTAGTTACTATAAAATTGATTTTTTCAAAAATGTTGACTTTGATAACCCATAAGTAAGCATCTAGTAGGCGTAGCACACTTTTCAAACACTCATTTTGTAGGCTGAACATTTATCTATCATATGCCATTTAAATTATTTGATTTTCTCATTTGGTTCAAGTTATGATTTTTGCAACGAAAAAACTCAAATGACACCAATGTGTCAATCATAATTTTGAACGGAAAGAGATATTTGAAAAATTTCAAAGGGACGATTAAAGAGAATTGATGTATCTTTAAAATGAGCTAAAGCATGTCTTTGTAGGTGAACAGGATAACTCAGGATCGGCTGCTAAAGTTCATATTTGAATACACTGAAAAGATTTCATGAAATAGGCAAATCATTTTAATTATTTTACGATTTATTTAAAATAGTGTTTTAAAACTAACCAAATTTAATAAAAATATTATTTGAAATTACAAAAAAAAATTTATTATTTTATTTCATAAAAAATTATTTCTAACATTGAAATTTTTAATTTTCTTTAAAAATGTTGTCAATATAGGTATTCATATTATTAGTACTTAATAGTTCTAATATTTCTGGTGAATATTCTTCGGTTAATTCGTCAAGTGTTCTGATGTGTCTGAGAGATGAGATACGGGGATCAGAGGAGGCCGACAACATGTTGAAAGGTTCATGTTTTCTTGATTTCGTGATATTTGGCTCGTGTTCGCATATCTATACCTTTTGTAGTCCTTATATTTACATTCTTGGGTTTCTTCTGACAACTCTCGCATCGATAAAAGTTGTCGTTGTATTATCTGCTATAGTTTTTTTTTCGGATATTTTTTTACATAACAGATTTCTTGTCTCCTTAGCTTATTTTCCATATCTGCATGCATCAACATTTTCACCACAGCTTAAGACATTGATAATGATCTTTAACCTTTTGATAACATCCAGATGAATTTCTGTTATCTGAGGAGTTGCCTCATCGGTATTAAAGAATCTCCGGGATGGTTTCCATCATTTGTGTTTCAATAGCCCTGCTTGGGGTAGTCGACTGTTAGCCCGAGCTCTGCCAAGAACTTTTTTTATATATCCGGTTATCGTATAATTTCCCTTGGTTTTATGTTGGCACTGTTATGTGGAAGAGTATATTCCCATTTAAGCATGAACTTTATACGTAAGATCCTTGCATGCAATGGAGAAATGCCGTATTCATAATTATGCTCGTCCGTTTCCGATGTCCCGAACTCCTGAAAGTCCTTTTGCTTCCTCTTGCTGATAGCACATGCCAATTTTGATTTGGCATTGTCCTATCGCTCAAGTCTTTTCCTTTAATCATAGTCAAGAAGCATTGAGATCCAATCAGAACATTTTTTCCTCTTTTATTTTCGACTGGGATTGGGTTGCTTTACCTGTACGTTACTTGGCATTTATCATTGCAGCGTGTACTTATGCGGGGTTACGCAGCTGCAACTTTAACAATACATTAATTATTAGCTCCCACATAATTTTCATGCTTCAAATTAATTGTGTCGAGCAAACCTTTTTTTTCTGAGACTATTAATGGTACAAAATTGACCCAAAAATAGTGTCCACCCAAAACCTGACAACATCCATATTTAAAATAATAAAAATGTGTAAGTGCATTTCAATTAAGAATTGATCCATCTTTTGAATAAAATCAAACAAATTCAAATCGGAATATCCGTTTGGTTTTTATACGCTCCCAAAGTAGACATTTGAAACCAAAAAAAATCACAAATTCAAATGTTTAAAAAATTATTCAACTTTGAACCACTGTAAAATCTAAAGTAATCGACCAAATTCCAAAACCGAAGTTTTTCTGGCTATCTGGAGTTTCCTTATTAAAATAAATTATTTTGGTCAACAAATTCGAACATCAAAATTGATTTTTGCAACGCTAAATCGGCCAAACGAGCCACTGTGTGGCGCATTGCAAAAGTCTAGAGTTCGATTCCCAGACAAAGTTGACAATAAAAATTTTTATATTTTTTTTGTATTTCAGAAAACTTAATTGATTCAATGTAATGGGGGTGGGTCGTGAACTGTGTAAAGTGTGGGATTTGTCCCATGGGGGGGAAAGCAAACAAGAATATCCAGCACTTGCGGAATAAAAATTTTAGGTAATCTTTTCTTTACGAATTATGGCGCTTATTCGGAATCGCCAAAATTTGGACTTCTGCCTCTGCTTATACAAAACCAACCCTTAGATTGTAGTAAGACCATTGGTTTAAGTCTCAAACATGCTTTAAGCGATCATGCTTTGGGATTAAATTAAGTTCCAATATTGGGATTAATTCAATCTAATGAGACTACCGTGAATATTTTTATCTTTTTCAGGATTAATAAAGTGAGATCAAATCAATCTTTTTCAGCTCGGCTTTAGAATTTTTTGAGCTTTCTCTGTTTTTATTACCGTTTCGGATTGATTTAAGCCCGTTTGGATTATTTTTTGTTCTGACGTACGGACAGACGGACAGGCTTAATCAACAGTACGCGAGCGAGCAAAATGTTTTTTAGTTAAGAAGGCGAAGTACAAAACGATTGTCAGTTACAGTCCGTTCAATTGCAAAATTTCAAAAATTTCCGCTCTATGTGACCGTAGAATCTTTAAATCGCGAAAAGAATACCAAAGAGGATATAAAAAAGTAGTAATGGAACAAACTTTTCTGCATTTTAATTGGGAAATCATTCCAGATCCAATGCCTAAGCGCAAATCTCAGCTTAAGGTTCCCCTTGGTTAAAAAAACGCAAAATACTCAACAAACTGCTTTTAAGACCACAAATGATCGCACATAGTTGAATAACCATGACTGTGATAATACTTAACCGCAATACATACGATGGATGACCACTGATGAAAAATATAGAAAAGAGCATTAAGAATGTTTTAACCATTTTAGTGACGAATAAATAAAGCGCAAAAATTACCAAAGATAACCAAAAGACCCAACTAACGCAAACAGCTTGTAAAGGTGGCCTTGTGCGTAAAAGTTTAGAAGAAAAAACTTTTTAAGTTAGATGTTCCGAGGCGCATCGAACCCAAACAACAGTAGGCGCACACGCTACCCTTTGAAGGCCACCACATTGTACCATATGAAAAAGATACACCCACCAGATACAGATACACGTCAAATAATTTGTTGACGGTCGTCACAAATTTTATATTTTTCAACTAGAAATTTATAAATTTTTATTTTATTTTACTTTTCAGTTGATTAATTGGTTATAAGCATTGCCGGCAATTTTTGAATACGACTTATTTCCCTAAAAAAACGCATTTTTCTTTGTTTATTTTATTGTTAGGTATGTTTAAATTTAAATAAATATGAGTGTGACCCGCATGTACATGTGTAGTTTATAAAAGTTTAAGTCTGTGTGGTGTCGCATGGCTTTAGCGCAAAGTTATACAACTTTTTGAGTTGTTTGATGTATCAGTTGTTTAGTGAATTTATTAACTATGCTCAGAATATATAATCCTATAGGGTCCGTGTTGCTTTCATCTATGCTATCAACCAGCCGACCAATTTTAATATACTCTCTACAAGGGTTTAGTAAGAACATTAAGATTCAACGACCCTCGTAGACGCAACTCAATACGGCGATATGAAAAGATCTGATTTTACATTTACAACTTAAGCTTCGTCGATGGTAAACATTTTTGCATATAAAATTTTGTTTATTGACAAATCTCGCATGGTTCTGCTCAATAGTTTTTATTGTAGCTAAAAGTATGGTAATTACAAACTATAAAATAATTATGCTATAGTTTTCATTAAATATTGATCTATTTTCTTTAGAATAATGAAGTGGAGACCATGCAAAACCCATTATATGTTCACACAATACATTTTCTCATGTATCTCAAACAAGATGGATTTTTACTTAAGACGTGGTGACCTCAGTGAGAGCCCACCTGCTAGCGTGCCATGTATTAATATAGTTCAACGTGATTTATTGGAAACTTCTTTGGTTAAGCTCTCTACTCAACAAGAAAACTGAAAAATCCACCAGAAATGAGTTGTTGCAACAAATCAAAATTAACTTCATGTTATGTTGTCCTTTCAAATTTATATTTATAAAAACTATGGTTTCCATTTTGCGTATCTTGTATAAGCCTGTTTATGCTAATAACAAGTAATATTTCACTTTGCTTTACGGGCTCGAATTTTTGTTATTGGCAAATCGAAAAATCGTTTTGCTCCGCTTACCCCAACCGTGTCTCAATTATTTTCCATTTGTGTGTTTACTTTTTTCATTCTTATGGCCACATCCACAAAAACATATATATATTCAGTAAGGTTGACTGAAAGAGTCAGTTGACAAACACGTTCTTTAAGATTCACCCGCTCCCTTAACAATGTTAAGACTTTCATTTTTAATTGCATATTTAACTGTGGTATTTGGTGTTCCACAAGGAAAGTTTACACATCCTGGATTATTGATCAACATTCAATGTGATTACATCCTAATTCCCATTGTGCAAGCATCATCATTAAAGATCAATCGATGGGCAGAATTGTAAATCAACATAATCATGGAAAACGCAGATCACAACCTTGAAGTATCGGCAAGCAGTACCATACCACAAGCTCTTTACATAACGGCAATGGAGCCACTATCGATGGTCAGCTTATGCAAATAAAATACAATCAAAGCCCATCAGTGACATTACCTACAAATAATAATCAACTACAGTTTCAACAAAAGCCATCAGGTGAAAACACTCCATATGGGACCCATGACTCAACAGCTTTGGGTTCTACTACTGCATCCCGGTTTCATAATCAAGCGACTCAGACATTTCAACACCAGAATTTGGCATCAGCGTCTCATCTACACCATCACTACACCCAGTATTTCCACTTCCTCCCAAAATGAGCATTTGCATTCTATAAAGTCTATGGGAACTCTTCCTTTACCAGTGGTCCGAGCACTACGCACAGATCGGAACTCAACCCATCAAATACTCGATACAAACATCAAACAAGATTCTGCCAACATTTATCAGCCCAATTCTCCTTATGCTTCCTCAATTGGGACAGAGAGCTACACCAGGACGAACGAGCTCGGCCAAGTTATACAAGAAACATTTGCCAGCACACACCTTGATCCATCTGCAGAAAACCCATTTACGTTGCCCACATACCTCCCGCAGATTTTGAGGGAAAGCAATAACATCCAACAAATTGTGAATCAGTCTCAGATGCCACCAAAAAGCACTATAAAATAATATTTATTCAAAGCGTCAACTGTCAGCGTCTCCAAATTACAAACAGCAGATAGAAGCTTCTAAGCAGTCTGAAGAAAAAACACTTATATATGTCTTGGTCAAAAAACCAAATGAGCCTAACTTTAGAAGAAATTCAAAATCTTCAGGTATGCAGATTTAATACCAATAAATACTGAATTTATTTTATCAAATATAAGACACGAGCAGAAAATAAAGACCAACCAATTGGCACTGCAAGCCCAATAGAAATGAAACTTTATTCAGAAAACAAGATTTCGATGGCAGTGACTCAATCGATATTAGGTCAAGCATAGGAGAAAGTGGTTCCACAGGTCTTCCAATCTCTAACCTAGCCCCTGCTCATCATCTTGGTTCGATGAACACTCTTCATATGCGTGCCACTAAATTAAATAATAAATTTTTATGTCTCTAACTGCCGATTTCTCATCTTCAACATAGCTGCTAAGTGCGAGATAATCTTACAATTTAGCTGTTATTTGTTAATTTATGACAAATAAGTCTTTTATGTGGGAAATGATGTGTAAGTGTAAAATCAGGTCAATACTTATTTATTTATTATTATTTATTTTATCTGTAATTGTACATTTCAATCTAATCAATGTGGCATAAATTAAAGATAAATTTCTTAAATATTTAATTTTGTTTTCATTTTCTTGCTAAGATTGTTAAGTTTAACAATATGCAATAAACGCTCCTTTAAGAGACTAAAGCAGATTGCGTCACAAGGAGAAGCGCGTCGTTTGGGAGCATCGGGAGCAGCAAGCAAAACAGACTGGTTATTTGTATTGTCATGTTTCTAAATATACACCCAGAGAAAAGTAAATCGCAAAAATGGAATACAATCATAGATAATTTTACTATGGTGTTTTCAAATAGAAAACGCATTAAATTCCAAAAAGGATGCATTTTGACTTAACTGTAAAACATACTTAACCACTGAAGTTAATATAGTTTGGTAATATTGAAGTATTATGCACATAAAACTAAATATTGGCGTATTTACAATAAAGCAGGGTTCAGAATCGCTCGCCTCGGGGACCACGCACTATGGCTCTCGCTCACATAGAAGAGCCGGAGACCGGAAGCAGGGAGCATCGATTGGCTCGCGGCTCTTGAAGCAATAGCTGCTTGCTCTGAGTCAGGACAGAGCTCAAAAATAGATTAAAATTTATGTAGTTTATTCTCGGATCAAAACCAGTTTAGAACCAGTTGACCAAAAAAGGCCTTTTTCGGGTAATTGTTCAGTATTCGGTCCTATACTTCAAAAAATTTAGGAAAAAGTCCCTTCGGTATCCCGCGGAGATAAGTATTTTGAGCAAATTATCATTTAGCCATTGAGTGATTTACGTGTTTTCTTTGCTCGCAATAAAAATTATTTTGTGTTGTTAAACTTGCATATTTAGTTGCAAAGTTAATTTTAATCTTTACTTTAGTCATCCCTTTACCGGTTTGTGCTTTGCGCTTCGGTTGTGCGCCTATAAACAAACAATTTTACAAATTAAATAATCGCTGCGTCAGCTTTATTGTATATTTGTTTTGGCAACAGAATAAAAATCGTGCGACTATCGGGTGCTGTCACTGTTAGAGGAGTCTGCTGCAAAGACAAACAGCCAAGTCGTAAAGCAAAACAAAGTGAAAATAGTAATGGCGGCTTGGCAAAATAGTGGTTGCCAAGTCTGTTTTATTGTGGTTTGCTTGTTACTCTACGCATACGAGCCAAACGCTCATATAATGGATCTTTTTTTCTCGATGGAGCACTGGCGCCTTTTTTTTATAAAATGGACCTTTT